>VZTY01006548.1:255127-310503 GCA_013400935.1 Turnix velox | reverse complement strand
CTGCACTCAAGCCACTCTCCACCCAGCCTGTATCTGTGCTTGGGATTGCTTCGACCCAGGTGCAGGACCTTGCACTTGGCCTTGTTGAACTTCATGAGGTTGGCTTGGGCCCACCTCTCAAGCCTGTCAAGGTCCCTCTGGATGCCATCCCTTCCTTCAGGTGTATCAACTGCACCACACAGCTTGGTGTCATCTGCAAACTTGCTGAGGGTACACTCGATCCCA
The DNA here is from genome assembly GCA_013400935.1 of Turnix velox. Lineage (NCBI taxonomy): Eukaryota > Metazoa > Chordata > Aves > Charadriiformes > Turnicidae > Turnix > Turnix velox. The sequence goes on along the minus strand of VZTY01006548.1, from coordinate 310,278 downwards.
CTGTCCATATCTCCTACGAAGATGTTAAATAGCACTGGTCCCAGTACTGATCCTTGGGGAACACCACTAGTCACTGGTTTCCACTTGGACAATGAGCCATTGACTGCAACTCTTTGAGTTCGACCATTCAACCAGCTCCTTATCCAGCGAGTGGACCATCCATCAAACCCATTCTTTTCCAGTTAATGTTATGGAAACTCCTGCAGTACCTGCTATGCCATACCTGTGAAACTCCATGATGTCTATGCTGTATCAGCCTTACTTTTAGAAGGTCCACGTGTTTTGTTTAGTGTCCATACCAAGTATTGTATGCAAGCTCTGACCCAAAGTGGAAAAGGAAGACAAGGAAAAGAAACTAAATAGTTGGTCTTTTTTGGGAAAAAGACATAGTGATGGACAGAGGCAAGACTGGGTTACAAAATCAGAAAATTAACTGGGTTGTGTAGAAAGTTATTGGACTTGTGGGAAAAATAAAGGAGAAACTGAGTAGAATGAGGAAAGGGCAGAAACTGATTTTGCTGTATGTGTTTGGTTTTTTTTCCCCAGCATAGATTTTATGGTATCATTTTCTTTGGGTTTTGGGGTTTTTTTTATCTTTTTTTGGTCAAAGTGCTTGTTGGATTTGGAGTTTTCTTGGGGTTTTTTTTGCAGTATTTCTGATGAGGTGAAACCACTTTTTCAGGAAAAAATTTAAATATTTTTGACTTACCGGTTTTCTTTAGTTCTGTTGTTTTGTCACCGATTAACCAAAATAGGGAGAAAAATTATATGGGAAGAAATCCCAAAAGGCGGGGGAAAGGGAGAGGGGAAAAAGCAACCAAACCAAATCAAACACAAAATCCTAGCTTGGAATGAGAGAAGGAGCAGATATGCAAATGCAATTATGAAAGCCAAGGAATGGGAATAAGATGATAAAAGTTAGTTTTTAACAGTAGAATTCAGTATGGATACTTAAAAGGAAGAATAGGGGTCTGTATTATGAAGATGCAAAATATATAGAGAACCAAGTGTACTTGGGACATATGCAGTCCTTGCTAGCCCATCTCCCATAAAATACACAGCAGTTTGGGAGTCCATGTATTTTGAAACAGCTGACTTTAGCCTTTTTATTATATTATAAACATACTTCTTTCTATTCAAAAATTATCCATGCTGAAGACTGAGGGCAAGATTTTGCTTTCTCCACCTAAGACTAGTTCATTAAAACATGAACATAACTGAGGCATCTGGTTTTCTAGTGAAGGGTGCAAAAGGATGTCACTGCAGTGAAATAAATTATCCTCCACATTGAATAGGTAACAATCAGTGTGTTAGTTGTTCCATGCTGCAGAACTCTTAACAGACCACATGTCAATACCCTTAGAGACTGCCTTTCTCTGGCTTATCTACATTTACCAAAAGGAAAAAGTATTAATTTCTTATTCATTTAATTATATTCAGTGTTTTAATTAACCTGGGTAGCTCCACCCCTGTTAAGAATGCATGTTTAAAAGAAGACAGTATCACCATGCCACTGGCATTTATTTAATGGGATCACTGGCTTTCTGCTCTTGCCTCCAGTTACCTACTCGGGCTGGCAGAAGGACACCTGTCACTTAGGCAGAGCAACACAGACTCACCTTCAAAGTTTCCTTAATGGTGAGACCACTCTCATTTAAAACCTATTCTAGGAGGCATTGCTTTGTTCAGGCTATTTACTAGCTGAAGCAGTGGAATTTTTGGCATCTAGCCTTCAAGTTATGTTTCCCTATCCTTTCATATTATCATGGTTTGTGCTGGAGCTTGCAGCATAACAGTGTATTTATTCCCTGTATCAGGAATTATTCCTTGGTTTTAATTTAAGCACATATCTAAAGTGCATCTGCCATGCATGAGAGATGTTAGTCATCTCAGTTTAGAAGCCACAAACAGCACTCCATGGCTGTAGGGTATAGAAAGGACATGAACAAGGTAGATCAGACCAGAATACAATCATAGAATCATAGAATAGTTTGGGTTGGAAGGGACCTCAAAGATCATCGAGTTCCAACCCCCCTGCCATAGGCAGGGACACCTCCCACTAGACCAGGCTGCCCAGTGCCTTGTCCAGCCTAGTCTTGAACACCTCCAGAGAGGGGGCATCCACAATAGCCACATGGTCATGATGGCCTTAGACACATGTATATTACAGCTGAGAATTAAAGAGAATTAATTCAGGGATGCAGAAAATAAGTGTATTATAATGATGCTTAACTTGGTGTTTGGCCCAGTATGCTCTTTGCTTTGCATTTTCTGCTTCCTGTGTCAGGAAGATTAGGCTGTAGACATGTAAGAATTCCCACATACTACATTAATGTCACTTTGGGGAAGTTACCATCCCCTCATTACCAATCATAATGCAGAAAAATAAGTAGGACTCTCTTTAGAGGTTTCCATGATTTTACTCCAGACCCCTGTTAGGAATGCAAGACAGTCCCATAGGACCACATTCTGGTGAGAACATCGTAAATGAGTAGTCCCGAAGATGTGGGATGTATTTACTCAACTGTTAAGCTGAAATAATTAGATTTTACATGAATTTGCTCTTTGTTTTAAGATCACAGTTTGCCCTTCTCCCACCTTTGACTTTCTTTAAATGGCTTTGTGCTACATAGCCATTGAAACTGCTTTAAATATTTGGAGATACTACACCCATAGAAAGGAAGCAGATGGAATCCCTCTGTAACAGTTACAAGTGTATGTTTTAAGAGTGTGCTGAGTAATGAATTTTCATACTTAAGTGTTCAAAAGGCTGAGTGGTCTTTCAGAAATGGAACTAAAAATGTATGTCCCTAGAAGTTTTCATTATTTATAATGAAAAGCTTTGAATAAGACATGCTTAATATAATAAAGGACTTTAGAAGTAGGCTTGTAGCAATCTTTAAAATCATAAATCCATCCCATCTAGGTATACAAGGAGGAAGCTGCATGGTAGGTGTATTCATATGGTGCCTAGATGTCTCCCAAAGGATGAAACTTTTCTACCTGAATATCTAAGTATACAGTTCTCTGTACAGAGTGATCTTTGCCACCCATCTTCTAGAATACTGAACTTCTAATTAATGAGGAAGTAAAGAAACTTCTCTCTTGTTTCACTTAGTATTGAATTTTCATTAAATTTCTTGTCCTCATGCTATTTCCAGTGCCTGTTTCTTCTGTTTTAGCCTTTGGACTTATGCCTAGGTGTTTGAGTGTTTGTGCTTCCCCTGTTCTTGATGAGCAGCAGCCATTCCTTTCTTCCTTCCACTCTTAGTGTTACTTCCAATGCAATGTATTGTGTTAGCCAATACAATATATTGTGGTGTTTGTGGGAAGGAACAAGACATTCTTGTGGGATGTTACCCAGAGTGAATCGATTAGTTTTGAATTTTTGTTGGAGATGTTACTAGGTCAGAGAGGTACAAATGTTCAGTAAAATTGCTGAATGATTGTACAGGTTATATCAGTTAGATCTGAATACGATACTAGCCAAGATTATGTGACCTCTCAGGACCATTTTGCCCAGTACAAAATTTATATCTCTTTTTGGTCAATTAGAGAATTTACTTAACATTTTGTGACTAATAATTAGTTGCTCCTGGGGTAGTTAAGTGTCCTCAGTTTACAGACAAAAAAACTAGGGCAAGAAATAATTGAATCAGCAGTTGCTTCCCATCCTGTTCAAAAAGGACCTGGCCTCAGTGATTCACGCCCTTGCTGCTTCCCGTCTGGACGCCATCAGTGCAGAATACTTGGGCATGGAGCCATCAGCCTCTGGGACATTCCAGCTAATACAAAGAGCTGCAGCCCTGCTCCTCAGCAGCAAAGGAGACCAGCCTGCTCTCTCACTGCACTGCTTTCCTACATATATGTCTATTTGTGCTCCAAGATTCAGTCCTCATTCTTGGTGGACAGAGTGCAGCACATCTCTGGTATCAGCTGAGAAGTTCCTCCCATTTGGTAACAACAGTATTTTACAGCCCTATTTTTTGAGTGTTTTTATCAAAGAGCTGGAGTTTGTTTGTGCATGAGTTAGAACTTTCTCGCAGACTGGCCTGGGAGTGTGGAATAGGCTTTCACAGCCATTACGTATTACCATGGATGTCCTCAAATAGTGGTTTTAAGAGTAGGATGCACTTAGAGGTGTCAAAATCATCTCATTCTCTCATAAAAGCATGAACCTACATGTAGATTCCTAAATCTTCCCCACAATCCCTACCCACAACAACAGTGCTCTTCCAAAACAAAACATACAGTTCCTTCCCTAGGGAAAGGATGAAAGAAAGAATGAAGCACTCATAGCAGATGTTACTCATGTCACTTAAAACAGCAGGAAAACATTCTTAACTCCCAGTGCATCAACTGAAGCAGGGCAGAGGCAGCATAGAAGATCTCCTGAAGTTTATGTAGTGTTATGTATGTCCCTCTCTGGATGTCCAATTTTAACATTTTCATGTTCCAAGCTTAGCACTACTACTGTAACTCTTCCAGCTACATCCCCATTTCATTTAGGGCTAAACTTCATGAAGTTTTCTGCTTTGTAAAATGCTCCCCAGTCCTCCAGCATTTTGAAACAGCCTTTAATAACCTCAGCATTTTTAAATGGCCCTTCGTAAGAGCCAGAGCAGAGCTAAGGAAGCTCTAGGCTATTTCAAGAAGTAAAAGATTTGACCGAGAGCTTCAGTGGAGGCAGCAGCAGAACTGAGATTCAAACACTATATTCTCTCATTTGGGGGTCATCTAGAAAGAGCTGCTAATTAACCTGGGCTGGGGTTGTCTCCTTGTGGCACAGACCTTCGGGGACCAGCTGGGAAAGAGATTGGTGTAAGAGGAGCATCAGCCATAGCAGCAGTGGCCCCGCTATCTCCATATGGAATTGTTTTGCCAGGGCCCCCACAGTTGAGTCTGTGTATCATGTAGGTCCCAACGGCGAGCCTTTCATGACAGCAGGGGAAACCATGAATAATTTATGCTCTTTACACAAAAACAGGGACAAAACTTTCAAACCTGCAGGTGAAGTTAGATTTTCAAGGATGTTTTCTTCACAAAGAAAAGGCCTCAAAACATTTTAGTTAAGTGAAACTGGAGATTAGTTCTGGCATTTCTAGGTCCACAAACTCTTGGGGTGAGGAGTGGAACATAGATGCTGGCTTTCTAGGCCCCAAAGGCCAGGAGCCAGCAGGGAATAACTTTGTCAGCTCTTCTTAAAAAGAAGCCTACCTGAAATCCAATTAACAAGTGAAGCTTTAGGCCAACATTTTCAAAGTCAATGGCCTATTTCTGAGAGGGTGCTGAGCAGAACCAGTTGCATTTAAGGCCGGTGCAAGATGCTGGTGCTGAGTACATCAGGAAATCAGGTCATAAATGCCTGAAGATAGAACCTTGATAAAAGCATAGGTGCTGTGCAGCCACAGCCTCGTTTAAGGTTTCAGCAAAACACTTTTGATGTTTAAACACAGGTGCCACGTTCAGTAATGTTGGCCTTAGCCCTTAACAGGCAATCAGGTTGCTTTTATCAGAGCAAATGCCTAGGAGTCAGGATTCTGTTGTGAGGTCTAGTACTAACTTGCTCGTGCATCTTCCCCATCTCATGGGCGAGGATGACAATAATGTGTGACAGAGATGCTAGGATTGAGGGAACCAGATAGAACTGCATGCCCTGCAAGTGTTATTAGATTTTTTTTTCCTGAACCCTTAACTGTGCTTTCTGTTTCAGATATTATAATATAGGTAATATAGATATTAGTGTGCACCAGTATGTGCACTGTTGTTTTTTTTTTAAATCTTCCAAGATTTAAAAAATGCATTTGAGACTTATTTCCCTAGAAGGGAGAATTCTTTTCTTTGCAAATTTTCTCCAAGAGGCAGTTAAGAGAAGCATGGTAGAGGAACTTCTGTATTAGTTCTTTAAGGACACCCCTTCAAAGTGTTTCCCCTGGAAGTCTTTAGCTTCAATGTCAAACAAAGTTTAAATACCAAAAAAAAATTTCTTCGAATTTCCTTCCAATGCCCCTTCTCTCATGGGGATTAAGGGTTGTTACGGACATAGTAGGTTTTCATTCGGTAATTCTCTTCTAAATAAGAAATTTCCAGGTTTGGAGCTTGTGAGTTCCTTGTCCTTTGATTGGCCTATTCAAATGTAAACACTCCCTGTGGGTACTTTGTTAGTTCATGAATATTTATAGCATATTGCAAAGCCCACCAAGCCCAAAGGTTTTTCAGGCACCATTTTGATTTCACTAATAGTGCTTGGCAGAGATGGGCTCAGTATTGACAGTTCTTACTTGTCACCACAAGTATATTCCATACATTTATAACTCTATATGCTAGAGTCAGACAGTGGAACCTTACATGCTTTTTTCTTGTAAATCCGCATTTTTATTGCCTTGCATGGCCAACATTAAATAGATTCTTCAGAATCAAGGAATGAAGTAGAGTTCATAATCCTTGTGACTGAAAAAAAAATCCTTGTGTCATGTAAGAATGTGAAGTTTGTTGTCTCCAGTCTGAAAGCAGCATGCAACCATGGCAATCAGAATGTAAGCTCCACTGTTCCTTTGTCTTTTTAAGTGGTGACTCCTAAGCATATCCCTGACATTACATGTCAACCTTAACATCATGACTTTTTATTGTTTTAGCAAGTGGAACAGTGAGGTGCATGAACAGTGAGACTGAAAAAGCAAATCAGAAGTTGCTGTAGAAAGAAAAATGCACAGAATTGCAGAAGAAGGAAATGAAAGGCAGAGGAGTAGAAGAGAAGTAGAAAGGAGATTATGGGGCAAAGAAAGAAACAAGGCAGAAATAATAGTGCTTGTGAAGGCAAACATTTTTCTGCTGAGTGATGCTGATAATAATGATAAGGCACTTGTAAAAATAAATCATGATAATAATAAAGGGGAAGTTCAGTCATTACATAAAGGCCAATTTCTACCCCCAGTCCTTGCAGAAACCTCTGTGAGCATCAGGGAGTCCTGTTGTAAATTGAGGGCAGGGAAGGCAGTAAATATATTCCCTGACTCACAAATAATCATTAGAAATGGAATTCTGCCTTTTGCAGAAAATGAGGTTTTATCATCTGTGCCCTGAACATTTCAGCCTACACCTTGTCATTAGTCAGATCAGTTGGCTCATACACCTGGAGTAAGCAGAAGAAATAAGCACTCTGCTTCCATTTGAATAATTTCTCTGGTAGATCAGCTCAGTTCTCTTAATTGTCTACCCATTAATTTCTTGCTAATGTAGTTGATATCGATGACTGATTTCTGTGCTAAACAGGAAGCAACACTTCTTCATTCTAGGACATATTCCTTCCTACAACTGCCCTGCTGTTAGCTACCAGTAGCTGCCATTATATTATCTTTCATCTGGCCCAGAGCTGACAACAGATGGCCATCTCCGGGACTGCCATCAGTGTGACTTTATGAAGCATCCAGCTATGGTGTACTGAGGAGCTTCGTGGCCAGTTCTGCAAATCTGCCTCCCCTTCCCCCCACCCTACTGCTGGCCCTCCTCACTCCATCCCCATGAATAAGCTCCTCATTTCTGGCTTCACTCTCCACTGGTACTGCCATTTCCCAATGAGTTATGACACAGCATTCCCACTGAAAGTTTGCTGCTCAAGGTCTATCCTCTCTTTCCTCCACAGCACTAGCAGAACGTTGCCATGGCCTGAAATCCCCACCCCTCCATAGTTTGGATGTATCAAAACATACATAGAGGGACCTGTTAGCAGGAAACCTGCCACTTCTTAAGATCTGTAGTTTGAACCCTATTTTCTTCCATCACAGAGTTTTGCCCAGTAGCCCTGCATCTCATCAAGCGCCATGGATGTAGAGAGAAGGAGGATGTTTGCTCTTCAACTGCTGAACTAGGACTGAGTATATTGTGTGAAGGAAGCTAAAGTATCAATTAGAGGCACAAAGTCGAGTAAAGTATAAAATTCACAATTCCATTGATACATTAGATCATTTGGAAGAGATCTCTCAACTGGGTGGCTGCTGTGCATTTTGGAAAAAGATATATTTTTTGCTCTTGACAGTTTTCTAAGGCAAGGTACTTCCAGGGCTGAACCTGTACTTTAAGAGAAATTCACGTTTGTATCCTTTATTGTGATTTTTGCAGCAAGTCTACTGCTAGTAACAGTCTCTGCCCTCAAGCTATAAAGGAGTAAGGCTCCGTTGTTGGAGAGACAGCAGCCTTTCTGTGTGAAAGGCTGAGATGTGGTAGGCAAGATGAATAGTGCTTAAAAGCAGTGCTTGCGGTGCTGTCATTTAGAACAGGAACACTGAGGATTTAAACGAAAGTGAAAGGCATGGTAAATTAATCCTTTAAAATTGGTCAAATTTTCAGCTGCCTAAAATAACAAGTTTTCTCCATTGATATGTTCATTGAGTAGGAGGAAAGTTGGGAGGGGATGAATTCCCCTAGGGAGGAGGTGCAGATATTTTGTGAAAACAAGGTGTGGTCAGTGATTCATAAAGAGAAGCATCCAGGAAACTCCAGTAAACAGCAATCTTGGCTTCAAAGTAGTGGATTTCCTTTTTTTTTTTTTTTCCCCATTTTCTTCTGTTTTCTTTCCCCCCCCTTTTTATATTTAGCAAGGGGGGGAAAACAGGGACCCATCACTAGGTTGCTCCATTCCAAACATGAGTCAGAAAGACTCAGATGCAGATGGCTACACAACTGGAGTTGATCATTACAAACTCCAACCAAGAGGAACAGCTTTTAGGTCTAGCTTTTCTACCTGCTTCTTGGGTCAGGTTCACCATGCTTATCTCAAGCTGAGATTGAAATACAATTCTGGATGGAAAAGAAGTGGATTTTTGCAGACTCTTGTGGGGTTGTTTTTTTTTTTTAAGTTGAGCTTCCTTTGTGTTCAAAGCTGAAATTGAGTGTTCTCCACCCTTCTAACAAGGAACAAGAGAAAGAGATGATTCAGTTCTTGTGAACCAATCCTGCTGAGTTACATGCAATTTCAATTACAGCTTTAGTTGTTTATCTGTATTGTTATAGCCTCATTTTGCAGCAGAAATTGCTGGACATGGACACTGATCATGGGTGTGTAAATCTGTTTGAGGATACTCTGCGTCAGTGAATACACCACTTCCTTCCCATACTTTGTGTGCACACGTGTGCTATGTTCTGTAAAGATCTTGCAATATTGTTAAATATCAGTGATGCATTTTGCTTTGCTTTGCTTTTGTAAAGGTGAAAGGTGATTGTGCAGGAAAATGGAGCAGTATATTTGCTGTGAGACGGGCACTAAGAACTCACTCCCATGCTCAGTTATAATTCATGACTGTACTGGTGGGAAGCCCTTATCCCTCTGTGGAGTTAATGCATCTCTACTGTAGCCTGCTGAGAGCACCCTGCGTCCCCTCCCACCATCTGTGCATTCACTTGCGTGCTTTCTCTCTCTCTCTTCACTGTGAGATCTCCTGGTGTTAAAACTGTCAGGCTACTACTGCCTGGTAAAGGTGGCTTTATGGTGTGTGTTATTGTTGAATTGTCATTTAAAGAGTGGGAAGGTAAGAAAAGGATTTCTTAATGTTTGTTTCTAAGCTCTTGTTAGAAAATGCTGACGAGCAAATAGAAAGGTAGATTCGTTACTTAAAACAGTAAGCAGCTTCAAACAGTATATAGAAACTGTCACAAGGCAGGGTAAGGGCTATTGATGGCAATAATATGTATGCCCAGCCTGGGCATATTTGGCTGTTTCTTGATACAGTGGATCTATATCCATCATTTCTCCATGTCAAAATCTGAACCAATGGCACCATAAATTAAATAATATTTATTTACTCATCAGTTGGCTTAGCTGACAACTATGTTATTTTCTACAAGTTGATCTGCTCTTCTATTTGGGAGTCTGCAGACTAACTGCTTCTATGCTACCTGAGACTTGAAATTCATGTGACAAAGTGCTATAAGTTTACATGATCTTACATAAATAGGTAGTGTATGAATATTTTTTAATTATTATCATTGCTGTAAGGCAGTGTGAGAAGTCCAGTGAATCTGTCCAGCTTCAATACAACTGAACTCAGTTCACAGAGGCTTGAGATGATTCTTTATCAACCTGGCATCCTACTGTAATATTAGATTCAGACTGTGGTTAAAAGACCATGTACTGGACTGTCACAGCGATATTAATTTGCAGTGTTTCAATGAATGTAATCTTATGTAGTCTGTTGTTTTTATTCCTTCAAAACTAATAAATCGAATCCAGACCTTCAATACTAGTGTATGAACTTAACAGATGTGCTGCCATAAGGGACCTGCTAGGTTATAAACTGCAGAAATGATCTTTTTTTCTGTTTCAGATTCCTAGCTTATTCCAAGGAGATTTAGAAACCACAGAAGTGGGGTGGAAGGTCATGCTTTGGGCTGCTAGCACCCACCCAATGCTTGACATTAGGTGTAATTGTCAGGAAATCCACTTGTAATCGTTTTATAATTCAGTCATAGCAGACTGACGAAGCTCCCGAGCAAAAGTAGGGCAAGAATGACTTCAGTAGCTCCATGTCCAGGTTTTCTTAGGTGAAAGATCACTTTGAGATGACACAGCTGAGTAGTCAGGCTGAAATCCTAGTTGGTATTTTATTAATTTTGCACCAAGATAAATCCTGAAATTCTGACAAACTCCATGACAGGTGAAATTCCTTCTCGCAGAATCTGCTCAGCAAGAGGCTGCTCATTTCGTTCTGTTCGGAGGCAGGCAACAGGAGGGCAGCTTTATAATCAGCCCTCAAAGGAGCCCCGGCCGCCCCAGAGCCTTGGACTGATTGAATAACTCCTGGGCCTCTTCCCCTAGGCCTCCATCAGCAGGGGTCCTGTGGAAAGCAATCTCCCGCAGACTGGCACTGAAGTGAGCTTTAAACTACTATTTTCTGCTCTCCAGAGGAGCCTGGAGTACTAAAAGATAGATGGACTGCAGATATTTTATGAGAAACTGTCAGAAGAAGAGCAGAGTAAATGTTTTTTTTTCCTCCTTCTTCGAGTCACACGCTACATCACTGTAGAAATTTTTTCCCCAGAATCTTTTACACTGGAAGTTTGAAATTAATTGCTTGCTAACCTTAATTTCCTCCCTCCCCCCTTTCTTTTTCTTTAGTTGTCTTCCCTCTTCTTTTTTTTTTCTTTTTTTTTCTTTTTTTTTTTTTATATATTCACTCGGAGGCCCTTTGCTTAACCACAGTTGCAGAAAATCAGTACCATTTGCACTGAAATATTTATAATGACAGAATGAAAAATTGGATTCATTTTCTGGCCTGTAGCCGAACAGTCTGCAACTTCGCACAGCATTGTTTAGCATCTCTCATTCCTTCCTTTCATTTGGGTCGTTTGCAGACACACACACGCACGCGCTGCCCGTGCTCCGGAGGAATGCTTAGCAAAACACAGAGCCATTTTTAATCTCAGCCTTGAGAAAACAGCTCGTCTTCCAACCTTGCCACCATTTGTGGGGGAGGAAGGGAAGCAAAGGGTAAGGGGGAAGGGAGGGTGTCCCCGGAAAGCGCATAGAATCCCTCTTACAGGGGAGATTATAGGAGATGACATGCAGTAATCTGTCCTCTACAGCAAAGCAGCCTACAGCTGGAATTCAGCAAGTTGCTTTGGTGTGTTGCAGTGGAGGCAGGGTGGATTTAGCACCGGGCTGGGCAGTAGGATCTTCCCTGATAATCCCTGTTCTGCCACCAATTCCCTTGGTGGCCTTGGGAAACTCATTTGACCATGAAGGAAGAAGTAGTCAAAAGCTCCTTTTTGTGCACGAACATAGACTGTGCCTGTAAAAATGTCCTGTGCTTCTTTGCACCTCCAGAAAACAGAGAATGCTGGAACTGTACATATTTACTTCCCTCGCAGTGATGGTGTGAAGGTGAAGTGGTTGATGTTTGGAAAGTGCTTTGAAAATGAAAGTACAGATCCTCAGGCTCCTATTTGCATCTCCTGCCAGTATAAAAGGTACATTAGTCAGACAGCCAAGGATTCCCTCAGTATGCAGCAATTCCTGTTTATTTTGCTAGCTGGTTCTGTATCACTCCCATTTGGTTCTCACAAACGTGTCTCAGACTCTGATGAATTCCAGGGATTTTTAATTGATACAACAATCTCATGGGGGCTATGATGAACTGGCATAAGTTAGAGCAGCCTTATGAGCGTGCACTGAGGATTATGGTGGCCCAAGATTTGAATGTTTAGGTCACATGGATTCACAAAAATATACAGTCATTGTATAGGAATTAGTCTGAAAATATACACAGTTTAGCAGAGAATGATAAGTCTCTGCAGATGTTGGATGGATGTGCAGAAATTAATAAAGAAATATGTCTATGGAAAGTGCTGTTACCACAACCCCTTAGAGATGATTTTCTGATGAGTTCTGTAGACTGTCTTGACAAATGTGTTAGTTTCCAGAAAAGCCCTGTGGCCAAAATGTTAATCCCTGATGCCTATAAAAAGGTTCCTTGAGACCATACTGGATCCCCTGAGGAAGTAGGTTGGGTGCAGGAGTCAGATTCTGTAAGGCATTAAAATGAAAATGCAAGTGCCAGAAATTGCATGTCAAGGTTCAAAAATATCATCTTGCTGACTTCACTTGTATTGAGTTTGCAATGTGGCTCTATTGCTGATAGCAGATATTTGCATACAGTACTGAAGTCTGGTCTCTATTCCACATCAATTATCAGAGTTAAAATTCTTAATTTATTTGGTTTCTTCTGTTTGAACTTCTCTCTCAGGGGTCTTAGGAGCACAGCCTGAGCTGGTGTGACTGTAAGCAGTAGGAAGGGCCATTCATCTGCTGCAAACATTGGTACAGTTCAGTTAACACTGCGCAGTGTTCCATGGATTGTAGCAAGGCATACTTCTTATCATTCAAAAGTTTCTCTCCCACTTGCAGATGTGCCTTTTTACCACGTTCCCCAAGATAGTTTGACAGGTCAGCCTGAAGTGATGAGCGTTCTGACACAAATCACATTGTGTCTTAGAAATCTTGCCTGCAGTTGTTTTACTGTAGTAGTGCTTTGATTTGAAAAGGAACTTTCTACAAAGTGGTGTGGTTTAGGGTATAACAAAAAAAAAAATCCACGTATTCTGCTTAGCTCCATTTTATGCTTTTGGGTTTTCTCTTTTTTCTTTATGTATGAAAATGGAGAACATTATAAATTTTGTAATTTTTAACAGTTACTGAGAAGCAAAAATTATAGAGGTGAGCAAGAATGTGAGCTTTAATTGCAAATATTAAATATGTTTTTAAACTGGCATTTTGGAAGCAGATTTCCCTGGTAATTTAATGACATTCTGTGGGAAGTCATAGCCCCAGAGCAGGGTCTTTCAAATCTAGAGGTATTTCTTAGCTTGAGCTGACCAGAACACAAATGTACAGGTGTGTAAAATGCCTAGCAATGCTGAAAAGATTTTCAGGGACAATAGAGTATAGACCATAGTAAAGCAATAGCACAGATCCAATGGGATAGTGCAGAACTATTACTGAACATCATGGACTGCAAGAGTAGCCTCCAAACAAGTGGTTTATCTCATTGTTGAAGGGAGTGCCTTTCTGGGGTAGCTGCTTTATCTCCAGGCCTGAACCATTGTGTTTTTCTGTTTGGAGTGCCAGTCTGTTTACTGAAGTTATTAGTTTATAAATTTTGCCAAGGTAAAGTAAATGTGAGAGCTTTAAATTAGAGCAAGTGCCACTTCTGTGTGGCAGGTTCCTTTGAGGGCTGATTAGAAAGCAGGCCTCCTATTGCCTGCCCCTTTATGCATGACAGTACTGCTGTGGCTACTTGTTTATGACTTACCTTTGAATTTATATGTATATGCTGTGGTATGATGAATTGCCCTCCAATAGCAAAGATTTTGCCTGGGTTTGGTTTTGGGTTTTACTTCACTTAAAAGAGTTATTTTAATTAGGTGCAATTTAATGTAATGAATGAAAATTAACTTGGAGTAGCAAAATGTAGGACTGCAAGGGTTATAGATTAGCCTCACCATAGCTTCAACACATCTTTTTGTAAAGGAATTAAACTTCTATATTTCAGACTCCTTTTAACAAAACACAGACAACAGATGAGCTTAAGTGTCATCTCCAGTTATTTTCCTCCTAAATGTGGTTCTTTTCACTTGATCAGAAGATTGCCAAGCTATAAAACAATCCTAATGGGCAGCAAGGGGCGAAAGCAGAAGCAGCAGGGGGCCGGATGCCCTTGCGAGGGGTAGCCTAGGAGACCAGAGTACCACGGCATCACATGCCAAACCTAGAGGTGGAGGGGGGTGTTGCTTCCCCTGTCAGTGCAGGGTCAAGGCAGGATCTAATGACATGTCTGACTTGCAACATGTCACTGGCCAGCTGTGTGACAGGAAATAGAATGACCAACCTTGAAGAATGACATTTGGTAGAACTTCTTCCCTCACGGGGAGGAAGGAAAAAGGGATAAAAAATTGTGTAGGGCTTCTTGTTTCAGGCAGGGAAGTATTAAATTTGTAGGAATTGTTTTTTACTGTCTTTCTCCCCTCTTTTGAAAACAGGAGAAAGTGAGAGTAAAAATTCCTTCCATTTAGCTGTGGTCAGATTTCACACTTCTTTTTCACAAATGCAAATGACAACAAAACAGAAGACAATAGAGAATCTAGACTTGTGTGTTTTACAACCAACAACCACAATGACAAACATAAAATTTTATTGTCCTGGTACCACATGTCAGTAAACACTCCAGATTTATTGATTTGCAGAGTGTGTCCTGACAAAATTTAGAGAATTTGTGACTTAGTTATACAGAGCAAAAAAAGCATTCTCATCTCTCTAATAGTGACCTTTACAACAGGGAGTTTCTTGGACTGAAAAAGAGGGAACTCAGCTGAGGCTGCTTTAAGAACAAGTAATTCCTAGCTATATACTAGCTATGAAGGGATAATAATTGTCCTTTTTTTCTTTTTTACAACATTTGTAATTCACACTCATCAAGCCTGACACATAAGTACTGTCCCGGTTTTCACCGTTGCTTGTTTTAAAAGCTATAGGAATAAGAACTCTAAGATGTCCAAGATGGGCTGGCACAGAAAACCAGTTATGAAGGAAGTCAGAGTGAAAGCTGGGTGAGGAGCCTCTGTTTATCAGCTTGGAAATCTTTGGCTATTACTATCAAATATGCTCTATCTGGCTTTCCTTGAAAACTACTGTAAATGGAGAAGGTGAATCAATGTGCAAGCTGTCTTTGGACCATTCAGAAGAGTACAAAAGGTAGCAGAACCCCATAGCTTCTCTTTTTCTTTCCTACATTTTAAAATTAACAAGGAGATGTATTTTCACTTGTGTTCTGGATTTTGAGATTCCTAAGGCACACTGGTTCTCTTAACTAGTTGTATGTACATATATTCACTAGCTGGATAACTACCAAATATGATTTCCATTTACAAAAGCCAGATTTGTTCATTTTAGAACTGGGCTGGTTCTGGATTTGATTTTAGCTGAGCAGAAGTGGTGTTAATAATTTCAAGTTGACCTCAGGCTGATCCATAAACCTCCAGTGGGCTGACTGCTGTTGTACAAGGCCCCACACACCATCTCGCACTGTGCAGGGAATCCAGATTCCAGGATGTCCCTTTGTCACCTGGTAAGCACAATACCCAGTGTTATGTTATGATGTAGGGAGGTGAGCTCAGTGATCAATATGAATGTGGGGATGCTTCTGTCTGTATAATAAGAGTGCCAACAAGTTGCAACCCTTTTCTTTGAGGTTTTATCAAGAAACTTCTAATTTCACTTGTAATTTTGTTCAGCAGAATTCTTGTACATGCACTTGCAGAAAATGGGAAAGGATGATTGTTTTAAAGGTTGTTCTTTGCATATAAATCACAGATCTGTGTGCTTCCCCATTTTAATTGGGTGACCTTTTGAATCCTATGGACAAGAGCTTAAATTCTGGCCCAGCCATTTGGTTTAGATTTGAAATCAATTAATGATCTAGCAGTTACTTTGCTTTAAATCAGAGAGCCCAGAATGGAAATCTGAGACAAAGAATTTCCACTTGGAAGGTTGCTTCTCTCAACTCATAGAAAACTACATTGCAGATCAAACAGATGTGTTTAAAATTCAGATTCATTTGTCAGATTAATCTCAGAAAAGATCCCAAAAAGATTCAGTGGATATGACAGAAACAGGAGGAGCAACAAACATATAATTTTTCCAAGAGGACATTTCTATGCAATTATCAATTTTAACTTCCATTATTTGTCACTAATTACTGCAATGAAATGTTAAATATTTTGTAGTAATTTGTTTAATTGGGTTCAGCCTATAAAGGAATTTGTACATAGCATAGCGCCAGCTCCAGGAGCCAATTCCAGACAAGTAAATTTGTATTCATGTGAAATGAACACATATTATCAGACAAGGGGTTTTGTTTTTCTTGCTTAGGTTTGTTACCCCTTTCTCTCCCTTGCAGATTTATTCGTCTTTAATGTATTTAAAATTAGAGCGCAGAGTAGCAGCACTGCTTGTGGGTGTAAAATGGGAGGGAGGTCAAACTTGAACTTGTTTACAGATGTTGTAGTTTAGGAAGTACCAGCATGATAAATTAAACATAACAAAGAAAAAAAATTAAAGCAGAGCAACAGCTAGCCCATGAACACGTGTCTGTAAAACACTAACTTAATCCCTGAATATTTTATCAGGCAGTATTGCCTATCAAAGCTTGTTGTCCCCTGTTACCTGTTACTCTGCTGTACAATAGCTGCAGATAAATCTGGATTTGTTCAGTGTTGGATTCTGCTTGCTCTTTGCCTGGCTGTGTCTGACAGGATGAAGAGACTTCTGGCTGTGGCCTCTGCAGAGGTTGTGCAAGAATCAATCAGTACATGAGCAATATTCACTTTGTTTCAAACCCTACAGGCCTTGCTCTATTCTTAGTTGCCCCTATCTTGAAAATCCCTTGGTTTCAGAGGAGTTTCTCTTAATTTATACCAGGATAATCATAACCATATTCTAAAGTAATAAGGCTTTTGATATATTTCTTGGAAGTGCCTCCTTTTGCCTTTTTTGTTTAAGCTATTATTTCTGCTTAATGAACAGTTTTATTATAGAGGAGGAAAGCTTGTCTATTAATTTCAAACATTTGCAGTATGAAAAAAGCCTTGTTTTTCTACAAACAAGACTTAGGCTTGGATCCTGATTAGTAATACAGCCCCATTGCTGCCTTAAAGGACAGGAAGATTTCCCACTTTCAATGAATTGCTGTGAGCATGTCCTGACCATTGCCCTCTCTCCCTGTCTCCACCATCTTGCACCTTGCGTGAAAGGAAGAAGTTGTGTTGAGTTCCATTCTGTTTTGATAAACACCAAACAGGTAAAGTTGGCTTACAGGTAACTATTGCTTGTCTTCATAGGTTATAACAGCCTTGGAGCCACCCTGATTTAGGTCATAAGCTTAACCAGGAGACCCTGCCAAGGCTTATAATGAGGAAGGTGCAAGGATGGTGAGCGGACACCTGTGTTTGTGTCTGTTCTCTTCTGGTGACAGTGATGAAGGTCTTCTTTGTCATACCTAGGGATGTGCATCATTATTTTCCTTTCAACAAATCTTTCATACATGTATTCACATATGTTAATGAATCCAAAAGGAATCATTGGCATTTTACTAGTGATTTACTGTATGTCTCTGAAGTAAAATAGGTATCAGGGGTTTTGGTTTAATTTTGGCTTTAATTTTCTGTTTGCATCCCTGAGAATGTGCTATCTGATTTGAGGGGGTTTTATGGGTAGATTTTCCCTGACCCACACAGTCTGGGAAAGAGCTAGAATACTAAGAGTTTTACATAAATACTGTAAAGAGTACTATCTGCTAAGCAGCCATGCCATTTTAGAGCTGTTAATATAATAAGAAGTCACATAGCTTAAATTATCAAATTTATATGAATAACTGCAATTTAGTGTGGACTTTCCTGAAAAACAACAGTGGTCAGTCATGACCTAAGGTGACCATTTCACTGGGCATTATATCTGAGAACAGACCTGATTCTCAAAGACTGGTAGACATCAATTCACCACTCATAAGTGGTATTTGTGGGAATGCAGATTCTCTTGGGATTTTGCCCCTTCTTTGTTGTGCAAGAATCTCTGTTTTAGTTCAGATCAAATCCTCATTTCCTTGGGTATTGCATGTTTCAGGGACTGTATTTTGTTAGGTCTATGCTGATGATCAGACTTGGCCTGGATGAAGCTCCATGCCTACTTCAGTCCATTTAAAAATTCATTGATGCTTCTTCTGCTTTGCCAGCTGCACTGCAATACTGGAGATGCTGGTGGCAGGATCACCTTCTCTGTATTTTTTTCTGTTCCATTCATAACACTATAGTTTCCATTTGGCTTTCCACTTTTCATCTATGAAAAATTACTAGATACCATCTCCTTTTGGGAACCATTATTCACTCAGGATAAGGGTGACCACTGAAATCTGAATATACATTCATTTACATGTAAGAAACATTGTCATTCCTGAAACACCTGAAAACCATTTGTTAGTTCAAACATTTCAGATAAAACAATTTAAGTTAATTTGTTGCAGTTTGTGTTTTATGAGAGCAAAGGAGGGAAATGGAGGGGAAAATAATTTAGGGTCACATCATCTGTTGATGAACTTCAGCCGGAGCTGCTGGTTTTGCATTTCACATATGTGAAAAATGCTCAAGTGTTTACAATCCTAGTGTTCATAGATAATGTGTCAGGGAAATTTAGGATTATAGCACAGGACAGACCTAGATGTGCCCTAACCTTACTTCATTTGGTGGAGATGAACTGTAGAAGTATTTTGCCCTTACTCTGGGAACCCAAATCCCGTAGATGACCCTTTTACTTGTATAGTAGCTGAATTAATTAATTGGTTGATTGATTGCAGCAGCAGTGGCCTTAATGTTTGGAGGTGCTGAAAGTAAGTTTACTGCTTTCACATGCTTTGAAATGGCCCAAATTTTCTACAGAAATTGGCTCCTGACTATGCAGATTTGGTTTCATGTGTGATTTGGGGCTGTCTGAGCCTCTTCCTCTCCTGGGATGAACATCAGGAAGAAAAAAATCCTAACCCTGAGGTCTGTGAAGCTCTGAAACAGTCTCCCAAGAGGAGCATTGGAAGCTCTAATTAAAATTGGACTGGGCAAAACACTTGAAATTACACTATAGGCAATAATCCAACCCTGGCAGGATGGGTGGAGAAAACGCCCTAATGGGTCTTTTCTGTCTTTAAATTCTATGAGTTCTTGTTCTTCTCTTTTATTATGCTATTTCACCCTTTTCTTTAATGATGACACAGTGTCATCTAGAAAGTATTATTAGATACTATTGTGAGCGGAGTAAGATGATGTTAAATGTCAAAAGAAAATGCAACAGTTTCTCTGCAGGCTCCTAGTGACTACGCTGAGATGAAAAAAGGAGAAACTGACTCTAAGCAAGGGACTTGAGTGTGGTGTTTCTGGTCTGTAAGGCAGTGGCACATGCCTGCAATGCACATGTTTATCGTTCTGACATTCCATTTCATATTCTTTCCTTGTGAAGAATAAGCACATTCCACCAAACCTAACACAGGTGTGGAAACGTCATTATCTGTAACTATGTACATCATTCAGATTGCTGGAGACATTATCAATCCAAATGTTTCATGTGTCCCCAAAGACCTGGAATAAATAATATGTTTTTTGTATTTTAATTTATAGGATGTATTTAATCTTAGTATCTCACCAATACAAATATCAGTTCAATCTTGGGCATAATTATTTTACAGTTTACCAGGAAAGAATCTTGCCACAATATAGTAAAGCTTTGACAAGAAACTGAGTGCTGCAGTACCAAAGCAGCACAAGATTGAAGTAACATTTCCTGAGGTTTTTCTTAAAGTTATAATTATGCCTGAATAAGTTTCATTTCTATATTTTGGTGTTACCACTTCGTACTCCTCTTCCCTCCTCCCCCTGCCTTCCCACATGGTGCAGTATTTCAGCAGCATCCAATGTAGAGCTTTCTGTATGAGAGGTCTGACATTATGACAACAATGTAAGTAACAAAGCATCAGAGGGAAGTTCTGGGAACCACATTGACAGTGTGAAACTGCATTTTTGATTTGTCATTACCCCTGTACTTAAGATTTTGCTTGGCTTGCCTTTTCCACAAGCCTTTCTTTCTTCCCCTTTGGTTCGGGAAAATCCAGCATCCTCGTGTAAGTTGCAGATTAGTTAGACTTGTTAGTTTGAAAAGTGTGGTACAGGGTAAGAAGTTGGAAGAAAAAGAAGGGAAGAGAAGCAGAAAATCTTGATTAGAAAGTATAATTTAATAGAACGTGTATTGAACCAAATGTATTGATTAATGTGGAAGATATAGTACTTATATCGATTCATAGTAGAGATTTAGTACTAAAAGCTGTAAGCCAAAAAGCTGTTGCAGATTGCTACAAAAGTCAGTTTAATGCTGTCCTTGAGAATGCCTTCACAAAGAAATTCTTCTAATGTTTGAGGAGTCGGTAGAATGCGGTATATGTCAGTTTGATCCCGGAGGGTTTTATTTTGTACTCTAATAGCTGTTACGAGCCTACATTATATCCAAGGAGTAATTTTCCTTAGGGGTGCCCAGCTCGCTTTGTGTCAATATTCTAGCATTTTAAGTCACGTACAGTATATGCTTCTGGGAACAGTGCAGGAGCCAGCCAGACTCATAATGGTCTGCATTCATTAATAAAGGCAGAAGCTTCTGTCCCTCCATTGCCCACTACAGGGATGCCTCCCTGGTCTTCAGGGACCCGTACAGACACATTTAAAGAAAGCTTTATTTTGAGTGGGCAGGAGATGAAATGCAGGACTTGCAGGCATTTCCTAAGTCAGCTATATGCCCGAGTACAGGGGTGACCTTAATGGGTCAGAGAAGAATGCAGGTCAAAAGACTTATTATCCAGCCTGTTGGAAACCAATTGCTTTTGTTAAAAAAAAAAATTGCAGTGTGCTTAAAGGCTGATAGTAATGTAGAGTTCTGTTTTACAACCTGGGACTGTACTGCAGTGTGGTGGGGTGCATTTTGGCTTTTTTAATGCAAAAAATTATACGAGTTGATCCACAGTGTACACAGATAAAGGATTCCAGATAAGTGATAACATGTAGGGTGCCATAATTACTTAATCAGTGATGATGGATTACTCACGTTTGTGTTCTTGAACTAAGGAAAAAATAACATGCTGCTGTGGTACTGTTACCATCTGTTGAAATAATGTGTCTACATTTCATCTTTATATTTCTTACCATGTACTCTCATTGCACTGTTTGTCAGGTAAAACCACATCTTTTTTCATCTGGTCATAAAAAACAGTAGTCCTATTTCAGTTGAAAGCAACCTAATATTCTAATGGGCAAATGAGTCTGTGGCTATCTGTGGATATTTTTATCTTCATTCATTTTGATGCTGTGCTCAGGAAGTTTTTCCTAGCTAATACTTCTCATGTTCTATCTGCAACACAGAGACATGCACCAAACAACAAAAAGTCATCTTACCTCCTTTGTCACCAACATTTCTGCAAACAAACCTTTTCATATTTTTTTGCTGAGGGGATTCTTCCACCCAGTATCATTGTGAAATCTTTGCATATTTTCAACTCGCAACAGGGAAAATCTCAAAGCATTTTTATCCATAAAAGTGGTGGCATGTAATTTAATAACAGTTTGTGTAACAGTTGGGATTCTGGATTCTGCTTACAAAAATAATTACTTTTGGACAAATGCATTTTATTTTCCTTGCGAAATGCACTGAATTCAGGTTTGCCCTGCTTTCCAGACAATACCTAGACAGAGAAATTTGGGATGTAGGAATTTTCCTGGCTGGGTTTGTGTCTAATGTAGTAACAAATGCAGTGACACATACATCTCCTGCTTCACTCTTCCTCCATTTTGTGCATGCAAAGCTTGCATTTGTGTTTGCAAACTAGCTTCTCCTCATGAAATCACAGCTCTTGAAAATGTAAACGTAGCTATTGCTGAGTTCCAGGAAAGATTATGTTAAGAACAAATATTTTTCCCAATCCATGGCGAAGTAGGAAATGGAAATTTTTGCTTCCTCCAAATTAAACAGATGTGTTTATGGGCAATCAAATTTGGGGGAAGAAAAGAAGGGGAGCATATGGTATCTCCTGCATTTAGTCAAATGACTTCTCTTTGGCAAGTGGATGTACTAATTGCTCCAAACTCTGGAAGACTAGTTTGAAGTTTTCAGAGGAGGAGTGTTATGATTTGATGTTGTGAGTTAGTACAGTATGTTTTAGTGAAGGGCAACACACTCTCTGAGCCACACAGGGGATCTTGACTGTAATATTGTGCTCTCCCTGGGTCTACCACGCTCCTGTGTCCCTGCCATGTCCCTGCCGTGTCCCTGCCGGCAGGAGCTCCAAATTCTGCTTTCCCCGTCTGCCCGAACTCCCACTGCCAGGGAGGCAGCACAAAAGGCTAAGAGACCATCAGAGTCGAGATCTGCTGTGTGGATAATAGAGGAGAATTTTTGCCCTAAATTTTTAAACACAACACCCCTCATAAAAACAACAACAGTTCATAACTGGGATTAATGTTTGCAATTTTCAGTCACTTAGACATGGGGTCTCCAATAGATGGCTTTTGGTGGAATGGAATATGGCTCTCTGTGGGATTGCAGAATTTTCCTTCTTTTCTTATCTCTCTCCTCCCATCCTTTGCCTGCTTGTCTTGTCAGTGTTATGCTTCTGAAGTGCTCCTATTTGTATTTTTTTGCCACTTAGCCAAATAGGTATTTCTCCCTATGCCTTCACATTAATTACTTTGGAAACCATGTTTTGTCCTCTTTCTTTACAACGAGCATAGTTGCCTTTTGAAGACCTAAACTGAAAGCATTTCCTCATGTTTGTATCCTGCCCCTTCTCTTTTTTCTCAGCA
Organism: Turnix velox; assembly: GCA_013400935.1. NCBI lineage: Eukaryota > Metazoa > Chordata > Aves > Charadriiformes > Turnicidae > Turnix > Turnix velox. Next base: position 287,352 of record VZTY01006548.1, on the reverse strand, counting down.
ACGCTTGTTTTTTTTATTATCTCTTCATTATCTCCAGAGAATCTCATTTTGCAGGGATCAGGGAGTCAGGGACACTGACAGCAGGGGCAAGTCAGGCCTTATGCCGTGCTTTGTTTTGTCTCCTCCATATTTGGGCCTTTTTTATTTTTTAATCAAAAATGTCACCGTGGCCAGAGTTACAGCTACACTTCTTCAACACCTTTTGACTGTTTTGTGTGTAACTGTTCATCCAGCCCCAAACTGATTATACATTTTTTCGCTTAGTGAAAAGAAATAAAAAATGGGAATGACTGACATGCTTTGCTCTCAGTAGATTAGGAACAAAAGACAATCCTCCCCCACCCGCCCCCTGCCAACTCTCTCTCTGCAATGTAACTGGTATATGACTTCGCTTACTCAGAAGCAGAGAAAAAAATCAGAATTCGGGCTGCCAGCCCATATTTAACTTCTCCTGTTGTTTCTGGGTACTGCGGGGTCTCCAGTAAGCCTGTGGTGTTATGCTGTAAGTGCTGCAATAAATGGACACAACAGGATGACAAAAGAGCTGACTGTCAGGCTTAACTCTTAATTTCCTTGCTTTTGTTGTTTGAAGTCAGAGCCTATTACCTGTGACCGGTCAACGTTTTCGGCTGCCGCTATTGTTACCGCTTTGCAGCATTCTGAAATTATTTTATGGGAAGGATAAGAAGCTTGATGAAATTAAGTGGCAGAGTGTGTTTTCTTAACACCTTCTGGCCTTGGACAGTCTGGAATTCCTGCCATCAGCATTAAATCATTTTGTATTCACATCTGGAAATTGCATCTCTTAAGTGTCACCGGGTCATTTTCCTTTAATCTTGAGAATGGCACTACATTAAAAATTCCTCAGTCTTACAGTAAGATCCTTTCCTTGCCAAATGCCCCGTGAACTATTGTTTGTGTGCGTGCAGAGTTTAGAGAGAGAGAAAGAGGAAGGGAGGGAGAGCCATGAGGCTGGTCTGCAGTCGGGCTGCATTTCACATTTCTTTCACCAGGACTTTTTGCTTGTGCCTTTTCATGGTTGGCTCTGGAGCGTATGCTTCAGTAGATGTTCACTTCATTGAAAATGATGACTGTCTTTTGGGAACAAGTTCATCCTGAAGCGTGTTAGTCCAAAGGGGTTTTAAGACAGATTAACTTAATAAAGCCAAGTGAAAGGACTGGACATGCTGGGAGCAAATTATGGGACGTGACACTCTTGCCCTCTGAGTCACTAGCCCAAATCTGGCCCAGATTACTAGGGGGAAAATTCACCACTAATCAGTGGCTGCCCTGTTGTCTGAGAAGGAGCATTCACAGACCTTTTCCAGTTATCTGTGGATCCATTATACATTGTGGAAGACTTAACACATGTTAGATTGGATCCTTGCTCTCAGCTCAATGCTTGTGAAAGATCCGAGTGCCTGCAGGTATTGAAATAATAGAATCTCTCTCTCTAAAAGTGGTCAATTTTATTAGGGCAGGGATAGGAAAGATGGTGAAACTTGTGTTTGCTGCTCAATTGGTGGTTACTCGTAGGGTAAAGGAGAATTTCAGACTCCAAAGTCCCTGTACTCTTGCCTCACATAAGACACTGCATTCACTTGAGGAAAAATACCTGCGGTTTTCAGTGACCAAAGGAAAAGCTGTGGCAGCCCCTCCTGTTTTCTAATCAGTCCTTGAGCTCCCTGCTAGGCACAGGATGACTCTTACCAGAACATACTGAGTATTCTGTTCAGGGAGAAATAGATTTTTAATGCAATAAAACATTTGAAGTGGTGCCACAGCCTAGGAAGCACTGGCCAATTAGCATATTTTTGGTTTGTAGGCAGCAAAGTTTTTTTATGACAAATAAATACACTCTTCATTTGCATAATGTATAAACCATGAGCTGGATGTAAGCGGACACCAGAACCACTGACCTGGTATGTGATTTCAGCAGGATAGGTCAGCCCAAAGCAACCTAAAGAGTGCACTGTTGCCCTTTGTGTGGCAGATGGAAAGAATATTGGTGTCAAACTTGGCAAAAACTCTTCTTTGATAGTAACTCTTCCTCTAGCTGCTTTGAAACAGAGGAATGTGAAACATACTCTCTTTCCAGTCCATCGTTTTGCAAGATGTGTTGGGAGAACTGCATTTGTGTCTTTCTTTCACACAAAAAGACATGCCTGTCCCATGACTAAACCTCTTTCTTTTATTTCTGTTACAGAATCATACAATGACCCAGCACAGCAGTTAGTGCAAGGCCCATCTCTTCCAGAGAAGTACTTTGTGGCACAAAAAGGGAACACGTTTTACTCTTTGCACGAAACTTTCATTGTTAATGTATATTATTCAGAAACATTGTATTGTACCATAAAACTTGTATTATCGAAAATGTTGGATGTTCATGTGTTTGAGCTTTTGAGCACCGGATAGAATTCCTGTATATAAAGTGTTGCACATGTATTATGTTGTCTGATACTAAAATGGTCTTATAAAGACAAGTGGACTTGGGCCCTATTCAAGAAAGATACAAATAATAATAATACTGTGTGAGGGAAAAAAAAAAAAGCTTAAGTGTCATTTTCAAGTAGGAGGGAGAAGGTAATAGCTATGTTCCATTACATCTCTGTTTGGCCTTCCTTTCGTTTCAACTTCAGTCTAAAAATCTCTCTTTTGGTATAAAAACGGATGAATCCAGACTGTTTTTTATTGCTGAAGATTCTTGCAAAAAATATGAAGAGACTCTTTCTCACAGAGCTGGAACCCACAGTTGAATAAGGCCCATATATATATTTGTAAGCCTTGCGATATGACAGATAGCATTACCATATATGCAATAGTTGTTATGTAGATTGTCAAAGAAGTTTTTTCTTTTTTTTCTGGATACCATTTGAAGCTTTGAGTGTTCAAGACTTTCCTTAATGATTTCACACGGCCAAATTCTTGAATCAGTTGAACTAACCTGTATGTTATTGTTATTAATGTTTACTCTGCGGTCTGAACCTGGAGATTACTGGAATTGTTTTCCAAAAGGAAATAAATTCAGTTTACCATTATGTGTGAGCGTGCTTGTGTCTTGTCTTTTTCCTTTGAAAGTAGTGTCATTATTACTTTTCCCATGGTACTTAAAGGACTGCCAAGATCTGGAATCTCATTGTATTGGGACCTATACGTGGCACAGCAGGAGAAGGTCACTTTTCTCAGAGCTGGGTATTTAAATAACAATTGTAGAAACAGATCTTCTGGGCCACTGCAAGCAATGTGTGCTAGAGGGTAATATTCAATCTTTACTGGGTTTGTTTGTTAGTTTATTTGCCAGTCTCGACAATTTCATACCTTTACTCTTGGCATGTTGATTGCCAGAGGAGTCACAGCACATCTTCTGTGTATAATTATGAGAGTATTTCAGTGTAGTATTATTTAGTGAGTTGGGTCTAGTGTGGACAACCGGGAGCCACTGCAATTCTTCCAGTAGCCCTGTTAACCTCACATCCCTCACCCCTCTTCTGACAGAGCTGGAGGTGGTGGACTTCACAGGATGATGCTCACTAGCACCATGGCCCCAAGGGACCCATCACGAGACCTCACAGCTTTTGGCTCCTAACAGCCTGCAATTTCAAGAAGAAGATAAAAACTCTCCTGTCCCATCACTATCCCCCGCTACTCTAACTCACCTACAAAAGAGGATCAAAAAACCATTCTTCAGCTATTTTAGTATCTTGCCCTATTGCTTGAATTACTGGATTCATCCCATGGAAACCAGTGCTGCTGAAATACTGCAGTTAAAGAGCTGCACAACACAACAGTCCAAATGTCTGGAGCTGCTGCCTATTGCTGTCAGGGTAGATATAAAGTGTGATTTCCAGTTTGCTGAATGTCACATTTTGACTCTCCACAGATGGAGGATGGAGAGGAAAGACATAAAGTCTAAAAGGCTCTGGTTAGCAGATATTCCAAGGAAAAAAATGCGTCATGTTTAGAACTCCAGCTTTGAGAATAATGTGCAAATTTTGTCAAATACAAAAAAGAAATTCCTGGGTTTTATATGAATATCTTGTTTATGCTGACAAAAGGATAAACACAGGCATGAGTACACAAGGCTTGTAAAATGCCAGTTCTATTTATAAGTCAGAAACTGTTCCCATTTTTATTCTCATTAATACATTACTCATCTCAGCCAAATTGAACATGATGATGTGTTATTTTTGACAGATACCTTAAAGGATATAAGACATTTCAGGCTTCACATGTGAAATTGTGACATATTGGTTAAGACTGAAAATAACATGTTTCTAGTAGAGTTCAAGTATATAAGAAATATTACACCCTACTGTTTTTGTAAATGCCAGAGTGCCACTGAGTTGAGACAGATGGTATCTGGGAAAGATGCAATCTTATAATCAAAAGCTAAAATATGTCAAAAATATGTTAGCAAGCAAAACATAGCGTATTACTAGCATCTCATGTCATGACAGCTTGCAAAACACGCGAAGATGTTGAATTTCTACATATGTAAATAAAGCCACAGTAAACAGAGCAACAGCAAATGTGATGAAGACTTTACGCATGGATTGTCCCTTCAGGTTGGTGTGGGGGAATGGAGGGGTCTTACAGCCTCAGGCAGCCCCAGGAGGCTTCAGAGAGCTGGCTGCTAGTATTGAGTGCTGGCATCCTCTTACCTTTTCTTAAGTAACAGGTTTCTCAGTGATACCCAAATAGCTGTTTAAATAGATTATGGAAGACATCCGAACTTCCCAATGAGAACTGAGTATTCCTTGGGGAATTACCACAGCATTTAGAAAAATCAACAGGAGAGGCTGATCATCTTGCCTGTTGGAGGAATAGTCATGGCTGTGTCTCTGTCTCTGTGTGTGTGTGTGCATTTCAGCTGTGGTGTGCCTTTCTCTGTCCTGGGTCAGCAAAATCTGAGAGAAGCCCCTCCTTGTACCCTTTTCCTAATGTGGAAGGATAAATCTGTTCAAAGGCTACAGGGACAGATTGATGGACAAAGTGTCCTTTTACCTCTGAGGCTGGCCTCATTCCCAAGATTTCAAGCAGACGTGAGTTTTACTGTAAGAGATAGTTTAATGAAACTATCAGTCTTGCCACTTATTTGTCAGAGCTGTGTTTGGGAAAAATCACAGACCTACAGCTGATGTATATATATACATGTGCTGCAGATGTGAAAAAAATCTATGCAGGTAATATCTGAGCACTGGACTTATGAGGACATGCGTTGATTCTGCTTCTGAACATATGATGGCCTGGGAGTAAATGTGTGTTTGGCCTTTTTGAAATTCAGCTACCCAAAATAAGTGTTTACCATTTCTGTAGCCAGTTGCCTAAGTTAGAATTTCCATTCCATTTCAGATGGTTCAGTTCATAAGGAGATTATTAGATAGATCACAGAATAGTTTGTGTTGGAAGGGACTTTTAAAGGTCATCTAGACCAAGCAGAATTATCTTCAAAGAAATTAGTTTGCTCAGAGCCCCACCCAACCTGATGTTGAATGTTTCCAGGGATGGGGCATCTACCACCTCTCTGGACAGCTGGTGCCAGCATTTCCTCGCTCTTACTATAAAAAACATCTTCCTTCTATCCAGTCTGAATCTAGCCTCCTTTAGTTTAAAGCCACTACCACTTGTCCTGTTACAACAGGCCCTGCTAAATAATTCTTCTAAGTTCCCCTTAAGAATTGGAAAGGGCTATAAGGTCTCCCTAGAATCTTTGCTTCTTCAGGCTGAAAAACCTCAACTCTCTCAGCCTGTCCCCTTAGGAGAGATGCTCCAGCCCTCTGATTATCTTCATGTCCCTCTGGACCTTCTCGAACAGGTCCATGATTTTCTTGTTTTGAGGCCACGCTTCTTTTGATGCAGCCCAGGATGTGGTTGGCTACCTGAATTGTGGGTGTGCATTGCCAGCTTCTTTGAACTTCTTTGTTTCACTCCCAGTCCAGGGCTGTCATTGCTTTGCCTGATTTAGGAGTCACTCTACAAACCCCAGAAAGAGTAGTTCAAAGTCTATGCCTAGGACACCTTAACAATTATCACTTCCTTCTTGATAACATGTGGAAAGCTGAGTCCCCTTCATGTCTCAGTGACTGGGCTTTTATTAGCAAATCTGGCATGACCACTCACTTTGTTTCATTACCACTCTCCTCAACAACATAAAAAGAGAGACATCCCTTCCTTACCAACATATGGCACCTTCTATTTATAACAAGATTAACAATTCATTCACACCTTGATTGAATCCCGCTTTATTGAGATGTCACAACAGATTCTCACTGCCTGCAAAGGGAAAGACTTACAAATGTTAATATTGTGACAACCAGGACACATAAAAGTAAATGAATTATAATTGGTGACAATTAAAAATAGCTCAGTGTGAAAACAGAGTACTGAGCTGCTGTTGCAGTCCTGTCTAGGATGAGGTGATGTGAAGGACTATGAAGAATAAGACTGTCCATGAGAATTCAGAAATGTTTCCTCAATTCCTGCCTAATGTGTTCAGTCATACACTGATGCTCAATTAATGTTCACACGCCCTTTACATCTTAATGGGCAACATGCCATTCTCTTTGAAGCATTTGCTTCACTGCTCTGCAGCAACCCCAAAAATAAAAAAGTTTAGGCCTACACTCTGAATCCCATTTCATACATCCTTCTTCCTTCTCCATATTGGCTTCCCTTATTTGTATGCAGAAGATTTCTTTAATTATTATTGTTGCTGTTGTTGTTAGTAATAGTGAACTGTGAATGCTGTAGCAGTGCACTCCCTCTGGAGCCAGGGCAGTCCCCAGCCACCACCTCTTGTGTGAGGATCTTCTGCTGCGTGTGGCACACAAAAGCCTGACAAGGTCTCACTCATGTTTCAAAGCTCGCTCTCTTTTCAGAGCTATTTGTTATTGTCTTCACCATCACAAGTTTAAAAAAGGAAAGTTAATTAAATATGGAACAAGACTGAGCAACATCTTTTAAACCATCATGTCATTAGAACTGGATCCCTCTGAGAGCTGCTTAAAAGGGTTTTGAGAACAATGACTGTTCAATCAGATATTTATGGGCATAGTTATGTAAACACACTCTTTATTGTCTATGTATATTTAATATAATTATCAGTTTTGTACTCGGACTCTCAGGAGACCAAACAAATCACAGTGTTGCTTTGAAAATGTCAGCAGAAAAGACAATTATGTTGCAAGCAAATATTCATAAATTATATTAAAAAGTCCTGTGAAAATGTACCCTGCGTTGCAGAACTGCTTTTGCACTGGCAGCAGCATCATTGCCTTTCTTTGATTTAAACTCCTCTCATTAGTATCAAGGAAGTTACTAAGCTAGAAACAAACCTTTAACACTGAAGAGCCTTTTCTGCCTGACAGTGGGGCCATACAGATTGTGGACAAACCCAAAGGGCTTATTCATTTTGGTTTTAATATGCTGGCATCTTTTTCGAGATTTCTGAATAAGGTTTACTGAAAAGAGGGATAAAAACTGTTTGCACGAGAGTGCTTAGGTCACCTACTTCAGTTTTCTTTTCTGAGGTGATTCCTGACAACTTGTCCTTTTTAGTGCTTTTACCCATTATGTATTAGAAAGAAAGAGTGGAGAGCTGGGACAGTGCTCAGTAAATTAAATGTGCCACACTTACGCTAAATCAATCCATGTGCTGGCATTTGATAAACACCTCGTAAGTGCCTGCAAATCATCTCTACTGCAAGATATACAATCAGCATATCAACATCTTAATTAGGAGCTAATGACATTTGAATGGGGAGGTTAATGTTAAGCACACAAATGCAGTTTAGTAAGGAGTAAAATGAAATTCATTGAGATATTTCAATCCTCATTTATTTTTGAGTATTAAACAGCTGTCTTTTGTAGTAAGCAATCATCTATAAAAGTAATAGCTCAATCTTTAGTTATAAATTAGGATAAAATCTCCCAGATTAAAATGCCTTTTCTGTCGCCTCTGGTCCTAGACATCCACATTCCCTGCATTGGACTAAGAGGAGTCAGAATTCTTCAGGAAAATGCATTTTATCCATTGTCTTTCTTTTGAGCAAACAACTCGATTTTAAGTAAGAGCAAGCTGATTTAGGCTGGTTTGTAATGCTTCTCTGATTATCTTCTATGTATACATTTTCAAGTGCAAATTTCTGTGAGATGGTGCAAAGCAAAGTGCATTTATGGCTGTTTCTTCTGTAGATTTCATACTTTTTTGAGCAGTAATCTTACCAGGTGTCCAAAGCAGAACAAACCACAACCACTGAGCTCTTGGGGAAGAATCTGCTGTAAGAAATGGTGCTCTTGACTTTGCCAGCAGCATGGGTTCCTGCTGAGCTTCGTACTGAACCATTACCTTTGTGTGAGCCACAGAGAGCAATGTAGGAGCTTGCTTTAAGATTTAAAATGTAAAGTGGTTCCAAGACTAAAAATCTTACGCCCTTACAGGCTACTGTGCTGGCTACATCCAACAAGAGAGCTCTAGAACACTACATGTCTCATGTTTCATTTGATTTTTGTCTCCCTTCCAGACCCATGATCTTGCACAACCTTTGTTTTAGTTTAGGGGACCAGTGATCCACTTGTTTGGAGAAGTGGCTAAAGGTTCAATTAACAAAATCATACTGCTTTTTTGGCCCAGACCCTTCATCAAGTTCAAATCATGTAGCCACGTGGTATAGCAACACCTCCACAGGGTGAAGGATGTATCTTTGATCAAATAATGGGCAGAAAGGGACTAGAAACAACTCATTTCTCTGCAGCAAATGAGACAGAGTTCGACAGTATCTGGAATACAGAAGACATACTAAGTTGTATTTAAATCAGGGAAATACCCAGATTTCCAAGTCATACATATGTTTTTGCAGAAATCAGCAGCTAGATGTTTCCTTTTTTCTTGACTGCCATCTTCTCTTTCCTCTCATTATTCCCCATGCCTTAATTGTTTAATGATTGAAGCAGGACCATTTTGATTTTCTTAATTACGTTTGTGAACCTGCATTTGATTTGGCGGCTCGGTTATCATTCCTGATGAATTTAAGATTCATGTTGATTCATTTATCCTTTGACATATTTTATTTCCAAACACCTTTGTTCTTTCAGCTTAATTCAATAGAATTAATTTTCTGGCATTAAAATGAAAGATCCTGTGTTTGATTAGATGATAACATCTGATGGTTTATTGGTAAGTCTTTCAACCTTATTCACAGCTTTTCCTAATCAATATCTGACTTCTTGACTTCTGCTTTCCTTGTTATAATAATATCTGCCCACAAAGCCTTTTTTAGAGTCTTTCAGGCATTTTCTGCTCACTGCAGAATCCGTCTCTTCCAGAGACTCTTACTTCTCTTGCAACATCTGGAGGATCAGATGGGGTTTTAGAGCTCCACTCAACACTGCCTTGTTATTACAGTACATGTTGCATTGGTATTCACAGGCAGTGGCATCAGAGGAAAAATAATTTGCTGACTTTCAGATTCAACAGCTTATGGTTTTAATATTATTTGAGGGAGGAAGTCTGAACTGGCTTTTGACTTATCACCTAAAGCCCATCAGTCTTTTATCCTATTTACAGATCGTCTAATTTTTGAACCCTAAGAGTCTCTCTTCTCTCAATGATAACATGTTTTCAGAATCTTTCAACACTTGCTTAATTGCTAAAATTTGCAAACAAGAGAAACACTCATGACTAGCTGTGTGCCAGTCATTCCCTTGGTCAGGCTTTTTCAATCTGGTGTCTTCTAGTGTTTCTTTCCTCATATTTTCAAGGGGAATGGAGGAGATGATTAAAGGGTTATCCAGAGGTTACATTCATCTGTTTGTTCATTAAATCCTGGCTTGCTTGATTGTTAAAGGAGTGCCTGAACATATGAATGATGTTGTTATATTATCCATATTTATTTAATACATAGTTTCTCTGGGCTGATTCCTGTCAGACTTAGAAAAGCAGGAGCCAATTTGAAAGCCTTCAAGCCTTTTCTGAGGGACCAACTGCTAATTACCATCTTTTCCTGAATTTCCTTCTCTTGTTTGCTTGCCTTGAATGTAGGGATGGAGCAGAGCTTTGGAAGCTTGACAAACATTAGTATGCTCAGCATAAAGCACCTTGACTCTTAGCTTACTTCACTTGTTAGATGCTACTTGGTGTTTCTGCAGTATTTTATAAAGCTAGACAAGAGCTTTTGTTAAAGATAAAAAAATCTATGTGTGCCAGTCCATCTGTGGCAACACATTCTTTAATTTTTCACAGTAGGAGATATCTGTCTTGGTGTTGGAACTGTATTTCTACTCTTACCTAATTTGTTCTAATTTGTTAGCCTAAACCTCTATGAAAGCAATGTACTTCCTATGCCCCATGTGGGGCTATGTTATCCTTGCTCTCAGCATAAGCCATGAATTGGCATGAAAAAAAATCACAAAATCTTACATGATTATTTTTTCTCTGGTCCTAGCCTTTATGATTCTATCTTTTTCAACTAGTGTATACTAGTTGAGCACTTCTAATGGAGGTAGTAAGTTTTACGTTAACCACAAAAGACTCCTTTGAGTTTGGAGAGCACTCCTGAGATTTGTTAAAACACTTGGGAAGACCAACGATTCCTCCAAGCCAATGGCCTGGCAGCAGCACTGGCCAGGAGTAGATGATTGGGAAAAGTATATGATAGAAGAATGATGTAGTGACTTTTATTTGATACAATTTCCTGTCCTTCATTGATCACTACACCAGTTTTAGGACTTCCTAGGTCAAATGCGAGTCGTGTCATTTGACAGCTTTGAGTGGCTTTTTTTTTTCCATTTTCCTAATTAGCTTTCTGAGCCTGTATAAATTTATGTTCCACATGCAGAAAATTCTGGCACAGGGAGTTTGATTTCTTAACCACAGATTGCATGGAGAAATATTTAACTTTCTTTATTTTGAGCCTCTTTCATTTATTCCTACAGAAAATAAATTACCTGATTCTTCTCTGTTCAAATTCTCCCTATGACTCAGGCCCACTCTGCAGGCATCTAGCCTGTTTCTTTCAACCCTCTGGTCTTCTTCACTGTTCCTCAATAGGTGGGAGAAGTCATTGTTTAGCAACAGACCACCCTTCCCAACAAAATCCAATGGCCCACCTGTGGGACATGGGGGAACACAGTGCTGCAAATCTCACTTGGAGTCAGAAGAGGATAATGTGTCCTCAAGGAAGGACAAAGCACCAGCCCATGCAGAGACACCACATAGGGCCCCCAAAGCAATACAACCAGGTTAGCTCTGCCTCTTGCAAGGCCTAATTAACTCAGGACTAATTAATAGCATCGTACCATACTGGCACAGCCATCCTGAGCTCACTCTCTAGTTGCTTGCTCAGGGATCTCCTCACAGTGTGGCATTCCATATAGAAATGTCCTCAGGACATTGCCTTGCATGTAGCCCAGAAACTGAGGGGGGGTAACACTGTAGACTTGATTATCTACTCATTTACAGCACTATTTGCTCTGAGCAACTCTCCTGAAGTTATTGGAATTATGGTGGTATCTTACCAGTGCAATACCAGAAAAAAAAGATACAAAGCCCCATGTGTATACCTCCATGAGTGTACAAACAAATGGGATTTCAAAATAACATTATTAATGTTGTAAAGGCTATAAAACAGAAGATTTCTCTGCAACTCCTCATGAATAAAATAAAAGTCTCTCACTTATGTCCTCAGATGTGTATGTTTCTTTGGGACTACAACATCAGCCAGCGTGTATGGAGGACATCAACCATACAATGAGCAGGAACTTAATATTTTCCTTTACCCTGGGCTCTCAGCTGGCAGCTCTAGGCACTGTTTGCTGCAGCAGACAGAATTACTGATTTCTTCCAGACCTGTTTTTGGTGCTACTACTCATGGGATTGGTGCAGAGCACAACCGGAACAAGGACATGCTGCTGGCTCCCTCACACTGGGACCTGAGTGAGACAGCCAAGGCCACAGGTAGGAATTTTCATCTCCCTTTTGACTTGTGAGCCAAAAACTTTTCCGTTGGAAGAACGGGCCATGTATAGTGAATTATAGTATTTAAACCTATTGAAAATATTTTGTTTTCTATTTCCTTTTTGTCTACCACTAGAATCCATCCTTTGGTTCAAATAAACACAGCCTCCCCTACCACCTTCTTGCCCACTGTTTATCCTTCAGTCCTTCAGTCCAGGACCAGCTTCTGTATTCCAGAGACTCCCATAGCTTTAATGAGTATCAGCTTCCTTTGCCCAAATCTTCCCACTGTCACTTGAAAGCAGTGGCCAAATTAACTCCTCTCACTTTAACCAATCTCCCTATTTCCTATCCCAGACATCTCATTCAATATAAACACCTTTCTAGCCTTATTTATGTGTCTAAAGAAAAGACAAACTGAAGTAATGTGCCAGACTGGGACTGGACATTGTTCCCTTGCAGTAGTTTTAGGGTGCTGCAGGTGAACCTTGGAAACAGTGGGCCCCTGAGTGCAGCACAGAGCACTCCCAAGATGCTACTTCTCTGCACTAAGATGTGATATATTTAAACAATTCGAAGTTAATTAAGAGTATTGGCTTGGAACTAAATCAGGAATCTCACACATCTGTGTTCCCTTTCCAGAAAAGAGGCAGTTTAAAGAATGCCTGGAGCTAAACACATTATTTTGCACCTTGCTAAAAAGTTGAGAGTTTTTTTCTCCTCTTTTAACCTACATTGCTCGATGCTTGTGAACATCTCTTTAAAATGCAGGGTGATTTTTTTTTTTTAACTGATAATGAAAACTATTATTTTGTATGCCATTTAACTCTATCCTAGCATCAGACTGCATAATTTAAAGTGAGTTTTCTTCATATACATAAGATCCTAACACTGAAAACCTCCAAGTCTCCAGCATATTTAAATGCCTGTTGGTGAGAGTTCACTTTAGATCCAAGTCTCCAGTGACCCCAGCATGTTACCCGAGCCTCATGGTAGCTAAAACTGTTTTCAATGGAATCTTCTCCAGCAGGCAGGTTAGTTTTTGCTTACCCTGTTTTAAATCAGAAATGCTAGGATTTTTATGTCTGCTATGAAAATGGCTTTGATCACACCTCTTCATGCCACTTTCACCTAAGCACTTTCAGATGTTGCCAGCCCCCAATGATTTGTTCAAAGGTCTTAAAGAAAAGGGAAAAATTGCAAGATCAGATTTTCAGACATTCAGTTGTCAGCTCTGATTTGCGATTTACACTTGACATCATATTCATTATGGGATGCTTCATTTTTACTTGTAAAACTGACATGTTTTTCTCCAAACCAGTAAAAAATACAGAGGGATTTTCTTTTATTCTCTTAGTTTGCACTAGCACAGCACTAACAGTATCTCAGTGAAAGAGCAACATGCTAACAGTTTTGACACAAACAAAAGATGATACTTCTCCAGCAAGATGTGGCTAGGCCAAGTAACTCCTTACCATGGGGTGAAATGGAAACTAGAAGGCTACACGGGTTTAAAAGAACCACTGGGAAAATTCACAGAAGAAATTGACCAAGTACAGAATATGAAAGTACAGGCTTGATGAGAAGGGCTGTAAGATGCAGAGCAGGTGCAGCTGGCAAAAGCTGTTAGTCATAGCTCAGTGAATGCAAGCCATGGGGCTACACAGACCTTCCTTAGAATCATAGTCTTGTTAGAGTTGGAAGGGACCTTGAAGATCATCTAGTCTAGCTCTCCCTGCCATAGACAGGAACACCTTCCACCAGACCAGGCGGCTCAAAATTCCATCCTGCCTGGCCTTTAATGCTTCCAGGGGCGAGCATCACATAATTTCTATTTTAAACAATGTTCAGGATACTGTGCTGAGATATGCAAGAGTGTCCCCCGCTTTCACAATGAGTCCACATCTAGACAAACTACTACTATTCTCACTTCTTTCTGATTCTAAAGTACAGTTTCTAGACTGATATAGATGATGATGAGTTTGCAAAGTAGATGGGAGTATCAGATGAAATAAAATAAAATCATCAAGAAAATCTGCTGATACGGAAACAGTGGTGACAGATAGCTGGAGATGTAAGGATCTGAACAACAAAAGCTATATCTCTGAAGTGCTTTTAATGTGGAGGGAGAAAAGAATGAGCTTCATACACTTGATAATGACATAGAGCCAGTAAGCAAGCAAGAAGCTGATAATGATGAAGTGCCTGTGGGTGAGCAGCAGAAGTGAATGTGGTTGAATTGGCAGAGCTGTAAGCAATGTAAAAATAAAATTTGAAAAAAACCCCAAAAACCAAAAAACAACCAACAACAAAGCATACAAAACACAACACAGTGCAAACATCAACACTGAAGGCTTAATTCAGGCTTCCTTATTTCCCTGGGTGGAAAAAAACATTGCTGAAGATCTGCATTTTGTCAGCACCCACACAACAAAACTAAAGGAAATAACATTTGCTGGAGGCAAGAGGGAGTTGCATGAAGCAGGGGACTGGAGGTGCAGAGGACATACAAAATGTCCCTTCTCTGGTTAATCTGTGCTGCTGAAGTTCCTCTCCCACTGTGTCACGCTAAGGGCACCTATGTCTGAGGTGGTAATGGAGACTGGAATGGGGCTGTTTCTCTTTTTATTGGGAAATCTCTTTGTTACAAGATCTTGTTGGGTCTCACCTATTCTTCAGAAACCAGTGTGAACAGCATCTCTGAAGAGCAGTAATCATTTAGCAGATCTCTGCCATGCTAGAGCTACCTCAAAATGTGAGAAGTATTTACAACTAACTAACAGCATGTAAACATCTGTGTAAGGAGATTCACATCATTCATCACAAATGCATCAGGTTACATTCAGTTGCAGTATATATTTCCTCAAAGACTAGACTGGAAACAAGAAAACCACTCCTCTTTTTTCTTAATAAAAATTTCACAGAAACTCCTCATCCTGCCCTGTAGTGTGTGACATTGACTAATATAAAACAGAGAGAAGCCAGAACAAAAAAATTCATTTCTCAACCATGCTCAGATTTTGGCAGTGGGATATCCGTAGGATCTGGGGAATATTTAGGGTTAGCTGATGAACGTCTAAGGCAGGACTTTTAGCTAACATGTTTCTATAATAAAGGGGGATTGGACTAGATGATCTCTTGAAATTCCTTTCAGTCCCTAATATCCCGTGATTCTGTGACATCAGGAAAACAACTGAGATGGAAGGGGAAATTACCAAATTTGAATTTCCCACCAAAGAGACGAGATCATAGAATTGCCTAGGCTGGAAGGGATCTTTCAGATCATCTAGTCCAAAAATCAAGATGCGTGGTTCACTTTTCTGTGCTCCTTTTCGCATAACAGCATATGGGTACTTACATCCAAGCAGCCTGAGAATCACATGTTTTGATTTCACTTGCTTTGTTTAAATTGGTAACACTGTTCTTATAGAATCATAGGATTCCATTGGATGGAAGGCATCTTTTAGACAATCTAATCTAACTCTGACAGAATCATCACTAAATCATATCTCTAAGCACTGTGACTGCCCACCTCTCAAGTACCTCCAGGGGTGGTGCTTCGATCACTTCCCTGAACAGCCTGTTCCAATGCTTGATAACACTTTTGCTATACAAATTTTTCTTAATTTTTCCTTTCCCTTTTTCCTAGAGCTACTGTTGTTAACTAGACACTGTCATTAAGTACCTTGACTGCTTTGAAGACATGTGTGTTTTGATACTTACTAAAATTCTGTCACCTATGACATTTGCTTACATCTAAAATGTTTACATGTANTTGATAATGACATAGAGCCAGTAAGCAAGCAAGAAGCTGATAATGATGAAGTGCCTGTGGGTGAGCAGCAGAAGTGAATGTGGTTGAATTGGCAGAGCTGTAAGCAATGTAAAAATAAAATTTGAAAAAAACCCCAAAAACCAAAAAACAACCAACAACAAAGCATACAAAACACAACACAGTGCAAACATCAACACTGAAGGCTTAATTCAGGCTTCCTTATTTCCCTGGGTGGAAAAAAACATTGCTGAAGATCTGCATTTTGTCAGCACCCACACAACAAAACTAAAGGAAATAACATTTGCTGGAGGCAAGAGGGAGTTGCATGAAGCAGGGGACTGGAGGTGCAGAGGACATACAAAATGTCCCTTCTCTGGTTAATCTGTGCTGCTGAAGTTCCTCTCCCACTGTGTCACGCTAAGGGCACCTATGTCTGAGGTGGTAATGGAGACTGGAATGGGGCTGTTTCTCTTTTTATTGGGAAATCTCTTTGTTACAAGATCTTGTTGGGTCTCACCTATTCTTCAGAAACCAGTGTGAACAGCATCTCTGAAGAGCAGTAATCATTTAGCAGATCTCTGCCATGCTAGAGCTACCTCAAAATGTGAGAAGTATTTACAACTAACTAACAGCATGTAAACATCTGTGTAAGGAGATTCACATCATTCATCACAAATGCATCAGGTTACATTCGGTTGCAGTATATATTTCCTCAAAGACTAGACTGGAAACAAGAAAACCACTCCTCTTTTTTCTTAATAAAAATTTCACAGAAACTCCTCATCCTGCCCTGTAGTGTGTGACATTGACTAATATAAAACAGAGAGAAGCCAGAACAAAAAAATTCATTTCTCAACCATGCTCAGATTTTGGCAGTGGGATATCCGTAGGATCTGGGGAATATTTAGGGTTAGCTGATGAACGTCTAAGGCAGGACTTTTAGCTAACATGTTTCTATAATAAAGGGGGATTGGACTAGATGATCTCTTGAAATTCCTTTCAGTCCCTAATATCCCGTGATTCTGTGACATCAGGAAAACAACTGAGATGGAAGGGGAAATTACCAAATTTGAATTTCCCACCAAAGAGACGAGATCATAGAATTGCCTAGGCTGGAAGGGATCTTTCAGATCATCTAGTCCAAAAATCAAGATGAGTGGTTCACTTTTCTGTGCTCCTTTTCGCATAAGCATATGGGTACTTACATCCAAGCAGCCTCTGAGAATCACGTTTTGATTTCACTTGCTTTGTTTAAATTGGTAACACTGTTCTTATAGAATCATAGGATTCCATTGGATGGAAGGCATCTTTTAGACAATCTAACCTAACTCTGACAGAATCATCACTAAATCATATCTCTAAGCACTGTGACTGCCCACCTCTCAAGTACCTCCAGGGGTGGTGCTTCGATCACTTCCCTGAACAGCCTGTTCCAATGCTTGATAACACTTTTGCTATACAAATTTTTCTTAATTTTTCCTTTCCCTTTTTCCTAGAGCTACTGTTGTTAACTAGACACTGTCATTAAGTACCTTGACTGCTTTGAAGACATGTGTGTTTTGATACTTACTAAAATTCAGTCACCTATGACATTTGCTTACATCTAAAATGTTTACATGTAGTCAGTGATTATGTGATTATAGCAAACATTCACCACAAGCTATGAACACAATATGATGTTCTGTGAACAAGGGCAACTAGTTGACTACTTCATGACTGTGGATCTAGCTCAAAACATAATTCACAGAATCACAGAATATCAGGGATGGGAAGGAACCTCAAGAGATCATTCAGTCCAATCCCCCTGCTGGAGCAGGAACACCTAGACCATGTCACACAGGAAGGCATCCAGATGGGTTTTGGATGTCTCCAGAGAATTCATTTAATGTGGAGAAACCTTTTCCAGACTTGTTAAGGCTGCATCTCCAGAAACATAAAATAAAGTCAAGAGCCAATGGTGACTGCCCATTGTTCTTATGGCATCCCCATCCCACCAGCCACTAATTGCAAGCTATTCATAATGGCATGGAAATGGGCATCCCCTGAGTGCATAAAGCTGAGCATCTGTTTCTGCAGCTGCCAGTCAGGCAGTGTCACCTGTGCACCACTCCTCCAGCTTCCATCAAGGAACAGCCTGTGATTACTGCAGCAGAGACAGGGGCTTCGTTCCCACTGAGGAGGATGGAAGCTGCTTGAGGGACTCCTTCTCAGCGTGATGAAATCATTGGTGCCCTGGCCCAAAAGGTAGGTTTGGAATGTGGGAGAGGAGACACGTGTGTTTATCAGCATGTTTGTCATAGGGAGACATTTTCTCAAAACTAAGCACACAGGAAAAGGAATGTCAGAGATTACTGAAATATCCTGCTTTACATTAAAAATATAGGGCACAAGAGGGAACAGCTTGAGCATTCCTCCCCCAGGTTACAGGTTTAAGAGATGAAAAAAGGTGAGATCTTGGCCCCTACTGTGCTTCCCAGTGCCAGCAACTGCACAAGAGGCAGTCTGGATTTCATCATCGCTCATGCAAGCATGTGTCTTGCTTACATTATGCACTACTCAGACCCAGACCTGAAGTTGTGTGTGTGAGCACATGGACATCCAGATCGGTCATAGAGGATCATGTGTGAAAATTGTATGTCACACTGTTACAAGCCATGAGCTGATGGCATGGTTTGTGACGCCAGCACAGAGCTGGCCCCAGTGCTTGAATTTGCTGCTACTGTCCTCACGGACCTCAGCTGGCATCTGGATCTCTGTGGCTTCCCCCTGAAGAGGAGCTTGAGTTTCTGGCTGAGTATCTGTGCAGCTCCATTAACATTGCTAATTGTCATAGTCACTTTCTAAGGGGAACCAAGGAAACAAATTGAGCCCCAAAGAAAACCCTGTTAGATTTCTTTTAAGCAGCAGTGCCTGCTCTGTGGGACACAGAGGTTCAGAGGCAGAGCTTGTTTGTTAGAAATAGTCATTTCTTAGTGCTGCTGACCTGGACTAGGCTCCAGGAAAGAATGAGATATAGTGTCTCCAAGAATAACCTTTAAAAAGTCTCCTGGTATCTGTTAAGAAAGTCTAACAGAAATGTCATGGTCTGCTCCTCCAAAAATAAAATAGAAACTAATGAAAGATGTATTTCTTTTTTCTCTTTTACCTGTTTCTTAAGTCTTCCTTTCCTTCTTTGGTAGCAAGAAAGCCTATACTTACCAGAAATCAGTGATCCAGACAACATTTATTTGTCCATTGGATAGTATTTTCCATCTAACATAGACTCTCATAGAGTCTATTTACTCCATAGCACCAGAGGCAAATGTGAGCTTCTGAGTAGGAAGACCAAGACTTGGTCTTTCAGTGACACTTTTCCATCCCTCAATTTTGCATTTTATTTCTGCTGTAAGGAGACTTGGGTGACCAAGGCAGAGAGAGCTTTGGCATTCTCCATCCAGGACTCCAGTATGGATGATGAGAAAACCAGACCTTGTGGCCAAACGAAGACATATTCACAGTCCATACTGTCCCAAAATACCCATCCACTATTTAGCCACTGTTCCTGAGCACACTGACTTGCTTTATTTGTTGTTAGCTGTATTTCAAAAGCCTTGTCATCACTATAGATACATTTCAGGATGTGCACCTATATATTTTTAAAGCAAGCAGCCATTTGTACTGTCTCAGTAGTGGAGGAATCCAATCTGAGGTACCATTAAAGTTGCTTTGGAAATTATACTTGTGTTTTAAAGATGGGAGATACTGTAACACTGCAGTAAATGCTTCCCTGTCATCAGGAAGCCAGTCATGATGATAATGGAATTCCTGTGCTGATAAGATCTTAAATGCAGAAGAATGGTGGCAAACATTGCTTTATCTAGGTGATGGTGCAGTAACAATTTTCCTTCAGAATTCTCATCTTATCCTGTTTCTCCTGCATTTCTGTTAGCAAGAGAAGAACTACAATCATCAGGTAGTTGGACTGGGCATTGAAATCATTCTGTAAATGTCCTGGAACAGTGGTCAGTGAAATGGATAATAATCCATGTGTTGAAGAGGAAAAACAAGCTGTTAGGGTGAACTGCCAGTACAGATAGGAGCAAGAGGAAAAGAAGGACATAGGACTTCCTCTCTTCTCTTGTGTTTTCCAGCTGCAGCCTTCATTGTCCCCTGTCTTTTACTGTCCACAGCCCGTGACCCAGCAGGTCACCTATTTTATGGGCAAAAGACAATGGAAAACAGTTAGAGAAATGGTCATAATCCCTGACTGACAGTTTTTGTCACCTCTGTCATTATTCCCTGGGATGACAGGTTGCTAGAGAGGGACATCTGTCACAGTGACAAAAAAAACAAATGATGGGTACTCTGAGTCCGGACTTTGTGCAATTTCCTGGCTGAAGTCCCAGGGAGGCTGCAGCCCTTGCAGCCTGGCCACTGCCACAAGATGTCTTGTCTCCCAGGTCAAATACACAGCCAGCAGAGCTTCCTACACTCCTTTTGTTTCATGCTCATTTCCTGGCCTGCAACACTGTGCTCCATGGGGACATTGCACATATCAAAAATGCAGGGTGAAGCTGTCTAGAAATGGAGACAGGTTGTTTTTGGCAGGAGGCCCTTGAGCCAGAAACATTTTACCAGAAGAAATATGGTCGATATTTATGGAAAGTAGGATTTGACTTTCAATGAGGCTTATGTTCGTAAGTCACTTAAGGCCCTTCTGAAAATCCCACCAATAATTCTTAAATTAAACAAGTCAGCATTTCCATGCAAACTGAAGAACGAAGTGCTGTGTCCCACTTACGGATCTGAGCTAAGCAACTGAAGAGCCAAAGAAATCTTCAGAGGCTTGGTATGATCACATGGAGTGTTTGTATTTTTTTTTTAATGTGCAGTATGTGACATCTGTCACTCAAAAGAGACTGAAGAGCCATTGCATTCCAGCATGTACTGGAGAGACCTTGACAAAATGTATCATCTGGCCTCTTGCACTCACAATGCAAGATTTAATGTTCACTGATTCATATTCAGGCTGGGTTGCAATAATTTTCACAAAATGTCTAGAGTGATAAAGGGTTTTGCCATTAGAAATATATCTTCATGAAACTTGGTCCTAATCCCAGATGGTTCCTGTTTTCATCTGATGGGACAAAATATCCCATTGGAGTAGATGGAATTTTCTTTGTGCGTTTTTGCTGGTCCAGAGAATCCCAAGCCAAGCCACTTCATGCCAGTTAATAAAATCAGCTTTCAGGTCAACACAGCAAAAGATACTGGGGACTGACTGCCTGGGGAGCAGCTCTGTCAAAAAGGACCAGGGGATCCTGGTGGACTTCAGGACAGGCATGAATCCAAAGTGCATGCTGGTGGCAAGGAAGGCAAACAACATCCTGGGCTACTCCTACAGGAACAAACCAAGCATGTTAGTGGAAGGGATTACTCCACTTTCTTTGATGTTTGTGGGACCACAACTCAAACACTATGCCCAGTTTTAACCCCCCCCAGTACAAGGAAGATTGTGGACTGGAGTGAGTTTAGTGAAGGCCACCAGGAGAGTTGGGGCTGAACCACTAGCTGTTTGACTGGGGTAGGTTCAATGTGGAGATGAGATAGCTTTGAAAGCATCTAATATCTGTCTACTGGTGTCCGGAGCATCTGCAATGATCCCATTGTAGTCAGGAGCATTATCATCTGCAATTCCATTATAAATGCCCCTGAAATCCTAGCCTGGAGCCACCCATCCAATTATTAATAGGATACATATCAAGAAAGATTGCTTAGTAGATTGCTTAATTAAACAGCACTGGTCCTCTCTTTAAGAAGTATCAAAGATGAGAAAGTGATGGAAATGGACACTTGCAATGATTACAGCTGATAATATGATTTCATGAACCCCACAGAGTACAACTCCCTCCAGACTATCAGTTAAGGGGTTGTTGACCCCAGACTGGACTTAGTGACAGACAGGATGTACATTCTACACCTGGATTCAGGAATGCACATATGTGGACCAGAGGCAGACAAACAGAGTCCTCCTCAGATGCTGTCCATAGAAGACATTGACACCTTTTATCTCTCAGCTTTTATACTGAGCATGAGGCAGATGGGATGGAATACCTTGTTGGTCAGTTTTGGGTCCCCTGTCTTGTTGGACTCTCCCTGCAGGTGTGACCCCTCCAAG
Organism: Turnix velox; assembly: GCA_013400935.1. Taxonomy (NCBI): domain Eukaryota; kingdom Metazoa; phylum Chordata; class Aves; order Charadriiformes; family Turnicidae; genus Turnix; species Turnix velox. Next base: position 265,467 of record VZTY01006548.1, on the reverse strand, counting down.
CTCTTCTGCTTCTGAGCCTGCAGTGCGGTGCTTAGCAAAGCTAGTTGACCTTGTTTGTTATGGGAATAAGTGTAGGGCCTTTTGATATTGATATTAACTATAAATACTAGACACTATCACTATCACTATGGAAATGGGCACTGTCTGAGAAATATGCCATTAATTTCAGAGAGTACAGTACAGTTAGAAGAGACTTAACTGAAAAGTAGAACAGCTGAAAAGAATATTGGTTCTGTTCTACCTCAAACCAGGACAAGGGACAAGAAACAAAGCTCTGAAGGTTCCCCTGGGCTTTGAGACCACCTCCTCCAGTGGCAGACTCAGTTGGTGCTATTGTCCCACATACAGGTAATGGCTGTTAATGTGAAGGCAGTGTAACAGGATTCAGTCTTCTGAAAAACATCAGAAAAAACTTCTTCCAACTTCCAGTGGTGGTCAAATACTTAAAATACCTGCCAGATGTTGCAAACAATGAACAGAAGGAGGTGCTGAAGAAGGGAGCTGATGGACATAAATTAACATGTGTGGCTGTAAAAGTGTGCTCTCTGTTGGTAATAGTACTCTTTCCCTCTCTGTGTAGTTCAGACCCTACATAACTAAGGAAGAAAGAGACCACTGGTTGAACATGAGTGGCTTTGACAATCTTGGCAACATGTAACTAGACGAATGGAATCAGGACTGCTCCAGGAAACAGCTAAGTAAGAAGAGAAGAGACATCCATGAAATTTCAAGCCCACAGCAACGGTCAGAGAAAGAAACAACACAAAGATGGAGGGAAAGAGATCCTGATGATGTGGCAAGTGGGATTTTCACTTCAGTAGTGACAGCACTTTGAGAAAAGGGGAAGGAGGAAATGCATACTGTCCAGAAGGAGGAAGAAACCAGGGAGTGAAGTTCTGGAATATTTTGAAGAGTAACAGGAAGTAATATCCATCAGACAAAGAGACCAGGAAGTGAGGTTTTAGTATATCTGACTGTCACAAGTCAGTGGAAACATAGGGTAAAGGTATATTTTTCTCACAGATTTGTTACCCATGAGCTTAGGGCAAAAATAAAGCCATAACTTGGACCAGGTGAAAGGAAGACTTCAAATAGGTAATCTGAGGCAAATGGGCTAGCAACAGATTTAATCAATGGGAAATGTCACCATGCAAATTTACAGAAGTCAATAATTACATTTATCCTTAGAGTGATATAAAAAGCAAAACATAGTTGAGGAGAAAATAAAATTTTAGGAAAATTTCCACTGGCATGTTAAATGAGGCAGATGTGGGCACTGCTCTTGAAGCTGAAACACCCTTACAGAGAACATTTACCAGAATAAGACAAGGCTACAAAGTGTTAAGCACCTACCTTGAACCTAATATAAACAGGGACATTCATGTGTTAAAATGGATCACACTAATAATCTACCTCAACACTACAGTTTTCCTTCGTAGAGTATTAACTTCTCCGTGTCCTAGATGACTGAAGTTTGTTTTAGACCCTGAAATAATAGATCAGTTTACTTATATGCTTGTCTTTAATGACATGCCTCGTTATTCTGATGATCTTTTTAATTTTAAGTCACTTACTAAATTAGACAATATATTGCCATTCTTTTGTCCACTCCAAATTGCTTCAAATTGAACAGATATTGTCATCTCTTTTTATATTGCAGAAGAAGGCCAAGACAGAGATTAGCCATTAGCTTCACTAAAGCCAAACTTTTAGTCAAAGAAATGCAGAAATTACAGTTTCATAATCCTTTCAAGAAGGGAGCTACATTATTTATGTGAATGCTAAATATATTTTCCATTATTTTCTCCATGTGAATGCATTCTGAACCATTCCACTCAAGATTTTTATCACTTTCAGATGCAAAGGCAAAATATTAAAATCTTTAGTAGTAATTTGAGCTGTCTAATAATTTTTTACGGTGGAGTTGTCACCAAAGGTAATGACAGCAATACTGCTGAATCTGATTTACGTGTTCTGTGTTTATTCTTTTCATGCTGTTGTTTGATTTCCCACAAGCCACCATGGGAGACAGCAAGCAAACCTGATTTAATCCAAAGGGTTAATAACAAGAAACTTGCTATCCAAATGCATCTCAGGTTCTGAAGCACAGCTGATGACTTTAAAAGATTTGCTAGACCATACCGAGTGTTAAGCCTAAGAAGAAGGATAATTTGTAATATTTTTAAATGTATTCAAGCCTATGAAACTACTGGTCTTCAGGGATGGATGTTCTTTGTTTCAGATATCATGCCAAACTGACATTATGTAGAGAGGCTGTCTGAGATGAAGTATAAATGAGGGACTTGTGCAAGAGGTATCAGATAGCTGTAACAGAGAAGTACGTTCATAATGCATTTAAGCAGAAGTTTGGCTTTACACTACATTGTTGGTCTCGTTATGTCCTACCATGTTATAATCTCCAGCAACAGCAACAGAAGGTTCTTACTAGCTCTTGTCTTCTCTGGTGGATCTGCCAGCCGTGTCCAGCTGCATAATGCCATGGGCTGGGTGGAGACAGCAAAGTTATTCTGCTTATTTTGTTAGCCAGAAAGCTTCAGGCAAAGCTATTTCCATATAGAAACTATGTGATTGCTGTAGCAGTAGGTCAACAGTGTGGATGTATGCTATTTAAAAGAACGCTAAAGCATTTGTTTAAGAAGTAATTTGTAAAAATAAAAAAGTAAACAAAAAATTGGTGTTTCATAAGGAATGCAGGGAATAACTTGTATGAAAGGTAAGTTTTCATTTTTTTGGGTTGAAGTCAAGATACACTCAACTGCCTGAAGCTCAGAGCCAGTGCAAGCACCATCAGAATGAATATTTCTGGGTTGCTGCGATACCTGTTCCTTCACTGGACAGTGCAGTACAGCACTCAGGGTAGCTATCAGCATTTTGTTGCTTTTTCTCTAAGAATTTCTGAAAGAGGCCCACAATGTCAGTCAAAACCCACCTGCCATCTCCAAGAGCCTCTGATGCTGCTGCTGAGATAGGCTATCACCCAGAATGACCCTTAAGGGCAGCCAATATATCTGTTTGGCCTTCATGTTGATAGGTTCTGGTCAGGTAAGTAAAGAAAACTCATGACAGCGACTTCCCATCCAACCTCACACATTTTAAAGCCACAGAACAAGGGGAGAGAGGGCAGTAATTTACTCTGAGTCACTCTCAGACCTTTGGCTCCTCACCACTCAGGGATGGGTGCCATTCACCTGAGTGCAACACAAAGGATGTCCTGCAGTGCAGGGCTGTGACCTGCATATTAGAACGAAAGCCCCTCATTTCCCACTTCATCTTCTGTTATTTTTTTGTTAATTTCTGTGTCTTAATTATAAAAGCTACTCTGTTCAAGAAGAAACCACAGGGTTTCATAGAACTGTCTGGAACGGCCCTGTGAAAGCAGCTCCCATGTAAGCTCCCATATCAGCACTGCTGTTGTGTCATCTTCACTGTTTGCTCAGATAAGGCTTCACTACCTCATGAATGTTCAGATCCTGCTCCTGTGTGAGCCTCCATTTTGGTTCCTGACAGGAAATCTGCTCATCTGCCCTCTTCTCTCCCCTCTACTCCTCCCCATCTCCATGCTCTGTCTCACCATGCTCACCATGTTCTGTCCTTTCCACTCATGTGGCTTAAATGGTCTGTGAATGAATTAACCATCATAGCTCTCCTACCAATCTTGCCATCCAAACTGCACCAAGCAAAACTGCTGTCTTGTTTGGAAAATTATTGTCAGTCAATGGCTGGTCTTAACTACTCCTTCCAACTGGTAATGCTCTCTCTTGACTAATCATCCTGTTGTCATATATGCTTTCTGGGCACAAGCTGATTACTAACCATGAATTGTTCCTTCTCATCAGCATTAAGTTGGAAGAATCAAATTTAATTAACATTAAGTTAACAAGAAGCAGGTTCCAAACAAGCAAGAGTTTTAGTGCTCCTTCTTGCAAGATGTGGCAGTGTGAGAAGCTCACATGATTTCCTGGGGATATCATGCAATTTCATGTCAGACAAATACATTGAAGATCAATCAATATGTGGAAAATACACCTGGTCTAGGAAGTCCTATGCCACTGATGGCTAGAGGATAGGAGAGCACTTGGTGGATGTATCATTTTGCATACTTTCTTGCTCTTCTGTTTTTGGCTGCTGGCAGAAAGAGGACAGTGGGTTTTACAGACCTTTGATCTGACCTATTAAGGCCTTTCTTATTTTATTATGGTAATCTGTCTCAGAAATACATTGTGAGACAGTAGAAAGCCACACAACATGGCTGGTAGTTGACTTTATTTTCTAGTTCCTGTGCTCTGGTCTTAGAATAGAAACGTATTACAGCTGATGGATCCCTGAGCAGACACGGACTTGGGAGCTGGGCGCAGGAGAGCTGTTATGCCCAAAGTAATTATCCTGGCAGGACTGGGCTGACAATGCTAATAAATAAGAGATGTTTGAGCAAGCAGTTCTTTACAGCTTGCTTCATCTTCCTCTTTGCAGAGGAATGAGTTGGACTACACAGGCCTGTCCTCAGCTGTTCCCACCACTTAGTCCTCTGCCCCATGGGATTTTTCACCAGATTCCTTAGAAAGGCTCACAGATGCCATGGAAAAAATTACTTTCCATGGAAGTCCACTCATTCAGCACCTCCCAGGAAGCCTCAGAAGACTTACAGACTAATCAGTAAGGCTGCCTTCTGACTTGCCACCCATATGCTGCTGCCAGAAAGTTGTACAAACAACCCAAGATGAACCCTTAGCCTCACCATGAGAAAGTCTGTCTGCCAGAGAAGGAGATAGGAGCAGAAAGTGTCAGAAAGAATTTCAGAAGGCAGGATTCAGAGTGGAGGTGCAGGAGTTAAACAAGGTGCAGAACTTTCTAACCCCTCCCAGAACCCTGGATGGAGGCAACTTGGGAAGAAAAGTTTGACAAAGTGAATATGAGCTTTTGTTTGTGATTTGCAGCATTCTGAGGGAAGGCTTCTTTCCATAAATAAGACCCTCTTCTACTGCTGATTAGACAGAACTGAAGACCATCTTCCTTGCATATTGCTCAGTCAGGCAGCATTTCAACAGAGCAGAAAAACATCCTCTTTTTTTTGTTTTTTTTTTTCCCCTTCATTCCCCTTCAAGAAGCAGCCTGAGTGTTTGAAAGTTCTGTGGTTTGGTTTGGAGTTCAGTCATCCCTACAGAGAACTTGTTCTGCCAATCTCTACATACATGTCAGCCTAAATAGCAACAGATGTACAGTACCTTAGATGTATAAAATTTTCATAAAATATAACAAACACTGTTTTTCCACTTGGGATGAGTCATTAACCATATGCTCATGATACTGCTCTTTTTCAGGGGAAAAGTTTAAGTCCTATGTTTGGGCTAGGCAGACCTAATCCTCTAAGAGTGAGGGCAAGGTCTCCCGCACCTCATTTTCCCTAACAACCCTTGAGACCCCTGATCACAACCAAGTCACAAGTACAAATCTACTTTGTATGAATAGTGTCTTCTCTGGAGTGTACAATCCAGACTACTGCTAAGGGAAGAATAGCACCCCCCTTCAGATCTCCAAGAACCTACCAGCACATGAGTGGGCACCCAAGGAGTGTTTCAGGGGCTGCTCAAGCAGACACTGTCTTGTGATGTTTTCCATGATTCTGAAGGCAGGGAGGATGCGCCTGAGGCACTGAGATGCTTGGAGCACCCCCAAGGGAGCTGCAAAGTAGCAGCCAGCCCTCTGTATGGGCAGTGACCTTACCAACCCTGCCATTCTGACCCTTTTTCCTCCTCTAAGTAAGAATTTATTGAAAAATTATTTCATTGAAATTATTTTATTGAGTTTGGAGATGGGCCTGATCCACCTTCCACTGCAGCCAGCAGAAGCTCCCCCCAGCTCAGCAGGAGTGGGAACAGTCTTTTGATGCTCAAATAAGTCCTCTCCCTCCATATTTGGTCAATGAATCTTCCTCACAGGTAAACTGTGTGTGCAAATAAGAGTTAATCCCTAAGCTAAATTATTATTTAAAGGCAGAACTTACTAAATGTTGCTCCACTGGGGTTTAAGGAGGTTATATTTCAGATCATCAGCAAAACCAGGGCTGAGCCTAGAAAAACAGCATGCTGTGAACATAAACAGGAAAGTGATAGTTGAACTTTTCCATGTATTCCAATCCCTCACACACAAGCTACACAAATGTAGACACTTCTTTTTAACCGTAACAAGAACTACAAATTTCTGTTCTATTCAGCACACTGGGAGCTTTGATACAGTTCCCAGTGAGTGGGGAAGAATCCACAAGCTTCGTTAGTGTTTTTCTACACTTGTCATGTCTGTCTTGTCCATGCACAAAACTTAGCTCAGTGATTGGGAAGAACCATTCATCTGGAGGACAAATGTCTTTTCCAAAGAGTCCAGATGTTGATCCAAGTGAATCACAGGAGGCAGAGATTGTTTTAATGCACAACAGCCATACCTGCTGGCAGCTGCAAAAATGGACAAGACTGAAATTACGTAGTAAAGGTAAAGCAAGACCTCTCTTGGTAGTTTGTAGTGGTTCGCCTGGTTGTGGGTAGTGCCTCCTTGTCAACCAAGTGGGCTAATGAGATACCGCTTGCCAGTGTATGGACATGCAGAGAGTTCTGCATCTATCAAAACCTGTCTTTCTTTTCCTCCTTTCTTTGCAGGCAGTGCAGAAGCTATAATTAAATCACTACTGCATACTGGTGATCTCTGTTTGACAGGAGGAGAGCGTCCCCAGCATTACAGCACCATGCCTCTGGAGTATGGAGGGAGGTGATCTTCTTTCCTTTATCAACTCTAGCTCCATTGTTTTGTGCATTGTTGAATGCTGTAATCCAGACCATGCTTTTATGATTAATGACCTCTTCTTATTTATTTCAGTTATTATGAGCACTTAGCACACACTCATCATCATAGATTATGAGTTTGTTTTATGGGGATTACGTTGAGTAATTATCATTCCAAGAAAGAGAAACAAACTGTCACGCTCCGCCACCACCAGCAGCTTTTAATCTGATCAGACAGCAATGAACCCAGGATTTCACAGTTTAAACAGATGGAAAGGTCTGGGCAAAGAGGTGTATCTTGCAGCCCTTTCTAAATGTGGCCAAGTTCATGCTGAAGCATATTTCTGTCAGGGGCATATTCCAGAGGTGTGAACCTGGAGTGCCCAGTGCTCCAGCTTCCAGCTAAGAAGAGTTCATAAAGCAGATCAGAGGTAGCAAGGGTCTTCTTAAATATCCTGGCCTTTGGCTGTAGTGACCACAACCTTGAATTTCACCTACCTGTCAACTGGGACCCCATGTGGAGAGCAGAGCACTGATATAGTATAAGGTTGGGGCAGCTCCTCCAGGTGTCTTTTTCAGGAGTGTTTTCAGGCTGTGTGGAGACACTGCAAAAAGTACCAAAAAGAGGAGTAAATAGTGGAGTGTGGATCATCCTGCTGGAGAGAGTCTGAGGGCTTCCTTTAAACAGGGCTTTTGCACTGAAGCAGTAATGTGCTCCTCTCCATTTTGTCTTACTTGAGAGCATAAAGAAAAGTTCTCATCTGGGAACAGGGCCAGAGCTATGGAGCTGGTAGGGGACATCTGAGTCTGGGTTTGAAAGCAGGGAGAGAAGTCAGGGTCATTGAGACCTGCTGATCTGAGTGTGGGTGCAGCCCTCTAGGGAATGTTGCAGCAGCGACACAATGCTGGATTCCACGAGGTGGCATATGGCTCCTCAATAGGGACAGGAAGGACATTATGTCGATGATGAGCTGTTGTTCAGCTCCATGTGTGGTCTCAATGTTCAAATCAGGCCACTGCCACCATAGCACTGGCCAGGGGGTACTGTGGGATCTCTCCTTATTCTGATTTGTAAAATGATGCACACACTCTGGTTGAGTGGTGTTAAACTAGGTCAGAGGAGGTAGCCATGAGACCAAGTTGAAGAAGTTTTAGTAGTAAAAGCAAAATGAGGCTAATGATGGAACTCATCAGTGTCCCAAATTCTTTCTTTGAATACTTGAAGCCAGACCTTGCCAGTAAGAAGAAGCCATTTGAGGAAAAAAGGAAATTTTATTGTCCTCTCCCACCGTACCCTGGACACTGCTGGTAGCAGGTTATGTGACAGTAGGAGGAGTCCTCCACACAGTTCAGGAGCCACAGCAGTGCTGTACAGTACTGCTCTGCATGGAAAGTAAATGTGGGTTGCTCACCAAAGCCAAATTCATGGAAGGAAGAAACAGCATTGAGAGTTACTTTGGTAAAGGATAGAGGTGCCATTGAGTCTATTTGTACAAGTCTCATCTCCTACAAGAAAGTGATCCATGCTGTAGTAACTACTTCTGCTGTATCAATGAACCTGACACTCCTCTTAACACATGATCCAGGCCATTAAGGTCCTGGTGTAATATCCATGCCCCACGTTCTGCACAGAAAGAGAGGCATGGAGAGGCAGTGCCATCTGACCCTACATGTAGCGGTCAGCCTTTTACTAGTTCGAAATGACATTCAGGATGTGAAAAGAGGGACTATGCTCAGGAGACAGGCAAAAATAGATCACAGTTTGACTAGGAGATCACACATAAATATATGTAGGCTGTTCCCAGGCTGTCCCACAAGAGAAGAATTTGGCATGTGTTGAAGATGGGCCAACACACAGGTATTGGATGGGTTCCAGACATTATTGTTTCTGTAAGCAACACCAACAGAAAGATATTGGATTCCCAGCAGTTGTCATGCAAAATCATTCTCAATCCATTTCATCCTCGCGAGTATTGTTGCCCTCCACCTCACCTTCACAAGAGATGGTGATAGAACTAACCAGGGAGAGGTTTCGACTCAGGCTGATTTTTAGGAAAGGAGATGTATCACATGAACACAGCCATGAAGAAATGGCTTATAAACAGCACTGCCCAGGGCACTGAGAGTTAGAAACCTGTAACCAAGAACTTCAGCATTCAAGCAGCAGCAAATGCCACGTGGGAAGAAGGATGCAGTGTGCAGGGGAGTAGAGGCAAGGGGAAAAGAGGTGACTGGGCTGGTTGCTGAGTCCCCACTACCCTGCACCGAACATATGCTTAAATTCAAACCAGGCAGGAGGAAAAACACTCTCTGTGAGAGCTGTTGTCCAAGCTGCTGCACAGAAAGGAAACCTGAGCTGGAGCAGGGTCTGGTCTGGGCACTTTGAAGTGATTTCTTTCAGTAAGGAAATCATTTCCTTTGTCTGTACATATTCAGGAAAACTGCCTCATCGGCGAGTGGTTCTCAGGACATTCATATCATAATTGTTTTGTCCAGAAAAGCTCTGTGACTGGAAATGAAAAAAAAAAGAAAAAAGTAGGAAAAAAGAGCTTGTGAATATATATTACATCCATATGCGCAGGGAGAAAAAAGAAGCCAGGACTCAGTTAAAACAACAGTCAAGATCTTATTCTGCTCTCAGCTACACTAGAGTTGCCTCACTGAAAACAACTGGAGAAACATGGAGGGCTACCATGGGACATCCCTCTCACTGGCAGGCAGTCACAGTTTTATTTGGTGCAGAGCTGCTTGAGGTTTCAAAGTATCAAATCCTTCTGTGATACCTCTGCCTGCAAGGAGATCAGAAAGGGGCAGCAGCAATTGACCCAGGACATGAGTTTAGAGATGTTTCTCCATGTCAGAGAGAAGAAGAGGTACTTTGTCATGTATGTAGAGAGGCAGCAGGCGCTGCTGGGGCTCAAGTTTCCTTTTTTCTAGCTGTTCATTTTAGCAGGCACTCTCATGACCCCTGTATCAAGGGGCTGAGAGCATTTTCTTCCCCTCTCCCTCCATCCCTGGGCATGAGGTGTTGAGCAGCAGGTCTGCCATAGCCATGTTTGGGCTGCTGATGTCCCTCTTCCCACTTGGGGCTCAACCTGAATCCTTTTGCTCGCACGTAACTTCTACTGAAGTCAGGGCAAGTGTTATGTCTGAGGGATTAACTGTGTCCCTGAGCAATTCCTAATGTTTTCTTTCCTTGCATTCTTCACGTTGGAAGATTTAACAGAGTCACAGAGCTCCAGTGTCCAAAAGAATGTTCCCCTTCCAGAGTGGGATCTCTCCCTCCAGTACACTTGCCAGCTCACTGTCCAGTCCAATTTCAAGTGAGTCAAATGTTGGTGTTTCCATCACTTGCCTGGAAGACAATTCCACTGCTCAAGCAGTCCAAGCCATTAGGAACATTTTCCTGATATTCAGCCTAAATAGTCTCTTTCTCAAATTCGTCTTTTTGCTCCAGGGATTCATGTTACTGGAGATGGGCTCATACTAAAATCTCTTGCTGTGCCTTTTGCTGTACAAAGTCCCTTAGTGCTTTCATGGAGGAATAAA
>VZTY01006548.1:39843-253041 GCA_013400935.1 Turnix velox | reverse complement strand
TTTTTTTTTTTTTCCTCTCCCTGCCCAGGCTAACTTTCCATTTGGAAACTAATGCCACAGCCAGGGACAGCCAAACATATGGAAGTTTCACATTTTGCAGACGGGAAACACCCGGGGGACCAAAGGTCATCCACCAGGCTGGGGTGAAAGCCAGGGTTACAACCCACATTTCCTGACCTCTGAGGCCACTCTAAACCCACTAAACCCCCTTGTCCTTCTCTGAGCGCATTATATTTCCTCTCCTCTTTCCATGGCTTTCAAGAGGACCTAAAGCCCCCACGGACATGGTTTCTGCAGTGTATGTTCAGCTGGCTGGCTAGCTGGCCCTCTGAAGCCTCGGGTGCTACTTTAGTAGAAATATGTAGTAATAATAATGAGGCCGCCTGCCCTGCGCATGTTAATGTGTCACCGCACTGCTTTGTCAGCTGCCTGGAGCTGTTGGCGAGCCCCAGTCAACCTACCCTTGCTGGCCTCCCTTTCTGCCAGAGGATGTTTTGCCACGTCCAGGTGCCTGTGTGGCCTCGTCCTCCTCTCCTCTGTCAGCACATTGCAGAGCAATGAGCACAGGCTGGGGCTAGGATTGCTGGCGCATTGCTGCTGAGCTGTCTGCGCCCATTTCAATCCATCCCAAATGGATTTGAGTTTCTAGAGGGTGGTGCTAGGTGCCAGGGTGTTCAGGAGATGCCTTGGGCTGCTATTTGAGCAAACTTCCTTCCTACCCTCCACCTCTCTCCTAGCTTAGAGATAAACACTGCTGTTTTAGATTTGGTAGCAAAGTTTATTATTTTGGGCTCAAGCTCACTGGTTTGGGCTAGATCCTCTTTTACAGGTTCCTGTGCAGGTGGTCAGTCTCCCTTTCAGTCATCTTGGATTCACAGTGGGTGCTCTGGAACACAGTCAGCGAGAGTAGTCTCTTTGAGAGGGTCTTCTGCAACCAGGAAGCACGTGGGAGGATATGAAGGAGGAAGACGAGCTTTTCCCTTTGGGAGCATGAGGGTTTCAAGTTTTGTTTAGACAATAAAAATGTCCCTCCACATTGATCCACATAAGCTGGAGGTCAGTCCACTCAAGGAATGGGATGTTTCCCTTATGTTGACGGTTTTCCTCTATATTTTAACCTAGGACTTTGTATTTCAGATACCCTATTTCTTTGGAGGTTAAGTTTACATACAGCAAGAGGGCACAAGGCTAATTTCAGGAACACTGTGGTAGTCCCAGGGGATTTGTCTATATTCTGTAGATAATCTCCTCTACTTGAAGCTGTACAAAGGGATGCACAGCAGAAGGAGGTGCATGCATATATATGTATGTGCATGTATATTTGTGATGTTCCATGAAAATGCCAAGTGATGAAATCGCTTTTTTTTGCTTTTTCCCCCCTTCTGAACTGATTTATTAATAATTTCTGCTCCATTACAAAAAATGGGCTTTTATGTGAATTGTACTGTGCCCTGAATTGTTTTAGTGGCAGATCATAATTTACTATTGAGGTTTCAGGAGTCAGTGAGGAGCACAATGTCATCTCCATATTCATATTTCAGATCTGTCAGAGCACCCGTATTGTTCGTGTAATCAGATGGATTTCCATTTGAGTCCTTGAGAGACAAGAAAACTGACCATCACAGAGAGATCCTTGGCAATTAAAATGAATAAGAGCTGCCACTCTCAGTGGATGTCTTCTGGGTTACCATGGGGGACAGAGATTGGTATGAGGTTTAATCAGGCACTAACAGCACCTTGCTGGGAACTTCATGGCTGATAAAGGCAGCAGCATCAGACCGAGTAGCTCCTCTCTTTTTAAAGAGAAAGTAGCCTTTTTTTTTCTTTTTTTCTGAAATAGAATATATCCCATGAAGTTTTGTAGTTTTTGATAGCACAGAAGAGTTACAAGGTTTGGGATTACTTCTCTTCTCCACAAATGAGTCACCCCTTTGTTAAAATTAAGTGAAACATGAGTGCTGGATACTCAGTATATTAAACATTTGCCAGGTGGTTTTTTAATTGCTTACATTTTGCTTGACTGTGGTTACTAATGTGATATTTGGGGTTTTGTTAAAATTAATTTCACTGTGACTTTGTGGCTATTGAAGAGTGACAGATTGGCAGCCCTGAGTTGGAAATCCTTTACTTATCTCCAGAACAATTACAACGCAGGCAGCAGCAATGAAAATGTCCCCAGCTGGCATAGAAGGCCCAGAACAAGGATGAAGGTAAGCCTTCCCTGGATTTCTGCTGAGTCTACTATTAAAGATACCAATTAGTGATAGGCTGTATTTTGTGATGGAGGAGGCACCCTTCCACTAGGGCAGGACTGTAACCACATCATCTTTATTCCTCAGCTGGCTACAGCTTTCAGACCTTAACGAAGTAGCCTGAATTAGAACCCACTGTCTTTACAACCTCATCCAGTGCCCTGATGAGAAGAGTCTGTGCAAACCAGTGGCATGCAGAGTGATGCAGGGGTCGAGCTGCTACCTCCATAGCATCCACAGAGCTCATCTTGCTGAACCTGCCTGTCACCCGCCCTTTGTTTAACCCAGTTTGCTATGAAGAGAATAAAAGAGAAGGGAAATAGTCTCTTGTTGTGTTTTGCCACCAAACATGCATCACCAAAAAACATTTGTATGCTGAACCACAGAAGTATTAAGGTTTTTTCTTTCTTAGAATGAAGAACCACAGCTTCATTTATGCATCTACAGTTCAGTGGTGGGAAGTGGGTAATGGAGCGGATTGTTTAAGGTACAGTATGCAGTGCTCAGAACATGCCTGTGTGTGAGGCTTTTCCTTCAAGAAGACTTGACAGTGACTGTACTGCATCTTAACTGTCAAGCTATTTTTTCCTTGCTAGGTTTCATTTGTGTTTTTCTTCACCTTTTGGAGACCCCTTGCCTCTCCCCTCTTAAATCTACACTCACCACAGAGCAGACATAATCCCAGATTTTCAGTAAATCAACACTATATGCTCCCCACTGACTAAGAGAATTTGATACTGACAGATTGTTACACCTAAAAGAAAAATACTGCCATAGTTCCTCTAACATGCCTTGCCTGCAATGCCAAGCAAGAATGGATGTGTGTTGTCCATTATGACTGTAACAATACAGGTAGCCTGCTATAATACAATTATTTTTAATTTATATTGCATGACTGAGGGCATGGGTACAGCCATGAATCACCATCCTCCTCTTTTAGCTCAATAAAACCACACTGTCCATAATAATGCATCCATACAATTAACTCCTTTCATCAGCAGCGCTGCAGATTTTAGTCTTGCACAAAGCCATTGTTTAAACTGCATATGTAAAGAAATCACTCTGTAGAATAGCAACATTTTGCATTTATATGACACCCAACATCTGAGTATCACTACATGCTGGACACATGTAATTAATGTTGCCTTTTGACCTCTCTTTTTGGTGGGTAAATTCTAGACTGGGAATGAAAGTTATATTCAATCCTAGGATGTGATGCTAAGCATAAGTAATGCCTATATGCTGTATAATTCTCCCAGGTACTTTATGAAGGGATTAAATGCATTCCCCCTCCTCACCCTCAATTTTCCAAGATCCCTTAAAGGGCTACTACTGCCTACATAATCTTCAGCCTCGAACTAAAATCCTTTGGATCCTCTGGGGCCCTTATTATCTGAATGTTTGGTATGCTATGCCTTGAAATGGTCTTCAATCTCCTTATTGTTTTGCCGAGAACATGCTATGATGTCTGAGCAAACCCTTCCCTTTCATCTGCCCTTTATTACCCAGATGGACAGAAGTGCAGGGAACTCTACTTTTACCAGTAAGATCCCTATTAAATGAACTGCAGAAAGATACCATATGCAAAAAAAGATGTTTGAGTCTGATGAGCAACATTCTGCCCACACCCACCCCAGAGTAACCTCTTCCAGCCTGGTCCCCACTGGGGACAAAAGGTACCAATCTGACAAGCCTAGAGTGTTACCAAAAATAGTGTTTCAACCCCAGGACAGATTCTTCCATCTCTTAAGTGCTGAGATCTTCACAATACTGCCTAGTTACTTAGTCATTCCTGGTCTTTCCTTTGAGAATAAGCATTGACTTAGAGGGGGCAGAGAGGAATAGATGGTTGGAGATTCCTTGAAAACAGTGACTAAATTCCCATCTGTACTGTAGGGAGAGCAGGGAAAAAACAAGGAAACAATGTGCTAAAATGATGCCATAAGGAAGGAATCAAATCCTCTTCTTCTCCTCCATTTCCCTTTGAGCCACAGGAAGGCCTGATCTAATTCTCTGTCTGGAAGAATCTGTCTTCTGATGACAATCCCATGGTGCAAGAAGTGTTGGACACTTTTATAGTCCACAGGAGAGACAAAGACTCTACCATCACACAGATTCACCAACTGAAGTGATGCAGTGGAGAAACAGGAACTACTTGTGATGGTGAAAGGGGGTCTCTGGATCCCAGGGTAGGTCTGGTAATGGCTGTGGTGTAGCCCAGTGCTCAGCTAGGCTAGAGAAGATCTGCTTCTCTCCAAAGACCCACAGGACTGAGCGTCCAAACACTGGGACTTGCCACTGGGAAAAAAAGGAAATTAATCAAAGAGCTGTATTTCAAAAGATAACATAAGAATACTGGAATAGAAGGCAAGCATTTTATCTGTCCAGTTGGTTAGAGATTACACAGGCAAATTTATAGGTGTTAAATTGGACACCAGAGGGCTTCCATATTGTTCCGTGAATGGATATATTGCAGAAGTAGTAATATTAAATGCAACAGAGGCAAAACCTCCACATGTTCTACACTCTGTGCTGTGATTAGCTGGGATGACAGGGAAATTACAGCTGAAAAGAAGAAAGATTTTCTGCAGTTTGAGTAGAATTCACCTTAAATTTACTCATCAGCTGGTGATGACCCCCTCAGCAGTGCAGTGCAGTGCCATGGGACAGTAGTTTAGAGCAACAGTTAAGATTATTTAGGGCACTGACCTAGGAAGGAAGAATGGCACCCACTGATACTCCAGCACCCACGTGCACAGCACCTGGAGCTTTCCTCCAAGGGCTTCTGTCCAAATACTAACAAGAGTCAACCTCACTTTGCTTATAAGACTTGACAAGGCCACCTCACACTAAGATACCGTGGCCACAGGCAGCAGTGCAGGGACTGTTGCTCACCACCCTTATCCAGATAGAATCATAGAATCATAGAATCATAGAATAGTTAGGGTTGGAAGGGACCTTAAAGATCATCGAGTTCCAACCCCCCTGCCATAGGCAGGGACACCTCCCACTAGACCAGGCTGCCCAGTGCCCTGTCCAGCCTAGTCTTGAACACCTCCAGAGATGGGGCATCCACAACCTCCCTGGGCAACCTGTTCCAGTGCCTCACCACCCTCACTGTAAAGAATTTCTTCCTTATGTCTAGTCTAAATCTATCCCCCTCTAATTTATATCCATTGTTCCTAGTCCTCCCATCCGATATTATGTTAAAAATTCCTTCCCCTGCCTTTCTGTAGGACCCCCTCAGGTACTGATAAGTCACTATGAGGTCCCCTCTGAGCCTTCTCTTCTCCAGGCTGAACAACCCCAACTCCTTCAGCCTGTCTTCATAGGGCAGTTGCTCCAACCCTTTGATCATCTTCGTGGCCCTTCTCTGGACCCTCTCCAATAGCTCAATATCCTTCCTGTGTTGAGGGCTCCAGAACTGGACGCAATACTCCAGGTGGGGTCTCACCAGTGCTGAGTAGAGGGGTAAAATCACCTCTCTTGACCTGCTGGTCACACTCCTCTTGATGCAACCCAGGATTTGGTTGGCCTTCTTGGCTGCGAGTGCACACTGCTGGCTCATGTTGAGTTTGTCATCAACTGACACACCCAAGTCTTTCTCTACAGAGCTGCACTCAAGCCACTCTCCACCCAGCCTGTATCTGTGCTTGGGATTGCTTCGACCCAGGTGCAGGACCTTGCACTTGGCCTTGTTGAACTTCATGAGGTTGGCTTGGGCCCACCTCTCAAGCCTGTCAAGGTCCCTCTGGATGGCATCCCTACCTTCAGGTGTATCAACTGCACCACACAGCTTGGTGTCATCTGCAAACTTGCTGAGGGTGCACTCAATCCCACTGTCCATATCTCCTACGAAGATGTTAAATAGTACTGGTCCCAGTACTGATCCTTGGGGAACACCACTCGTCACTGGTTTCCACTTGGACAATGAGCCATTGACTGCAACTCTTTGAGTTCGACCATTCAACCAGCTCCTTATCCAGCGAGTGGTCCATCCATCAAACCCATTCTTTTCCAGATAGAAGGATATAAGCTACAAAAGGTAAACTGAGAGAGAAGCAGAGTCAGAAAGAGTCAAAAGGCAGGGGAGAAAACAAGCTGAAGCTAAAAAATGGTTCCGGAGCAAGTCTTATGTGTTGGTCTAGAGGCTAAAAATATTCTCATGCTCCTCTGAAAGGCTTGTTCAAAGGGACCAAATGAATTTCAGAGCGGAACCAATGCCTCTAAACCACCGCTTCTGGAATAGATTTACAGCGTAAACCCACTGGGAGACATTCAGTGTTGGAGCGAGTGAATGTAACTCTATTGAAGTTAATGGACTTGCGCCCACTTATATCAAAGATGAATTTAGTCTATAGAGAAGGAAAATGGGATTTAACCTGCAAATCACCTGTTACAGAGACTACCAGCAAAATATATGATGAAAAGACGAGCAAGACTTTGCTTGAAATGCTTCATTCCATGCCCATCCAGATAGTTTGCATGCCCTGTGTTTCTAATTACCCAAAACCTTTCCCACTAGCTAGTCCTGTGAAGTGCAGTATTTAATATTCGCATTATAGTAGCAGCCGGAGATCCTGTGAGGATCCCATTACACTCAGTGCTCTAAAAACAAAAAAGCCTTCCTAATCCTCGCTCCAAAGAACTTCCACTTTTTTTCTGTGGAGATGGAGGCCAATTAGAGTTGCTGAAGTTCCGAGCTGGAGTCAAGATTTGAGAAAGTGGGACTTACACCTAATAGGCAATAACTAAGAGACATACCTAACTACAGCACAGACACATAGAGGGAGATCAAGACTCAAATATATGCCCTCCAAATATTCAAATAAGAGATTAAAACTGATGAAAAAATAAGGGGACAGTATTTTTGTTGCTATCAATAGCAAAATCCTATTAAAAAAATCCTATACCAGATCAAACTGATCTAGAAGAGGATGTCCCTGCTTACTAGATGGACTAGATGACCTTTGAAGGTCACTTCCAACTCTATGATCCTGTGATAAATCAACAGGAAAGAAGACATATACAGGCATAAGTAATTCTGTTTGTATATAAAATCTTCCATTGTGCTCTGAATGAAAGTAATTGTTGTTAAATTGTACTAAAATTAATATAATATTAATCTATTCATACAGGTTACTAAATGCATTAATAGTACTATTACTAATTTTATTAATAATACCAATACTGTTGGCTTGTAATTTGAAGGTATTATCTGTTGTGTCTGAGCTTGTAAATTGTGCAGCTGGGTAATGAAACAATGGCAGGTGACTGAGGAATTCTTTCTTTTGGAGGAACAATTTGTGAAATGGTTGCAGGCTCTGTTTGCACAGACAAAAGTTGGTGATGGTCATGAACAGTGACATGGCTATGTGCCAGTTCATAAGACTAGCTTGCTCCCAGAGTGTATATAAAACACTAGAACTAAGAAATAAACAAATTGGCTAAAATCCCATAAAATTCTACTTAAATAAACAACCACAAAAATCATGGGACCCACCACAGAGTCTTTTCTATACCACTTCCTTACACCAGTCTGTCAGTAGATGGGATTTCAAGAAGTTGTCTTAACTAGAGTAACTTCCAGCTGGATCATAGTATCTGTAGGTAAGTGGATATATCCATGTAACACTTCCCCCTCACCCCTTCCTCCTGCTTCTCCTCCAAGGTGGCATTCCAGAGACATGCCAAGGAAGGGCAGCCCCAGAGGGACTGTAACAAAAACAGTACAACCCAGAGCAACCCTGAGGCTGTTCTGAATTGCACCAGGGGTTAAACCTGCCTCCAGCCAGCCTCAGGATCCGGGGTGTACATACAGTGTGGCACAGACCACTATCTCCCCACTATGTGGTAAACTGACTGATACTCAAGGGCATCTGAGAGCAAACTGAATAGAGGTAGTCTGGATTCAGAGTGTTGTAGCAGAGAGCAAAGCCTGGTCCTTTGCCCATAAGAATAGACCATGCCACCAAAACCAGAAGAGACTCCACAATTTTCACAGCTGCAGTCTGTTTTTAAGGGCTGTGATGTACAGAAGTATTTACCTGTCTGTAGCCAAGTATAAGCAGATAAAAGCATTGCATTAGTAAATGGGTGTCTGCTGTTGGAGGATATATCCTTTGCTGCCCAGGTGTAGGAAAATTCTAACATTGGTTAATTATCTCCAAGATGAAGGGTTTAATTGGGATTGTCACCAGCAAAACTTTCTTCTCTTTGAAGAGCTATCTACCTCACATGGTGCTCAGGGAAATATTAGATAACAAACTCAGTTCAGTTTTCATTGTTTCCTTTCTGTTGCATAAAAATGCAAGCGGTCAGTGAAATGCTATTGATTGTATTTCCTACACTTCCATTCACACACCCAGTACTTCTGTGATGACATCCAGACTCAGGCAAGAGAGTGATGATGAAGGTCAAGTGTGGAGAAAGGAAACTAAAAAATAATGGATGATTTATAGCATACAGTGAATCTTAACTGGGTCACACTTTTGAAGGGCTTAATTTCTCAGCTCTTCTAATTCTTGAATTAATTAAACTCTCACACCCATGATTTTGTTTCTCTTGTACCGTGCAGCTTAATACACAGAGGTGACAGGCTGAGTGAAGCTCTTCAAAGCTGTGATTCTTCTTATACCATGTTATAGAGCTCTCAAGTCAGCCTTGTCTGTGCAGCAATGGGACTCAGAGACACTCCTTGCTGAGGTTTCCTCTTCAGCCTTCTTCTTCTTTTGCTTATTCAGTCCTCTTACTCGTATTTCTTAATGACCCCTACCTAGATTTCACTTGTGTAGCCTATTCAAGCCTTTCTTCCAAGTGTGCTCATACAAAAAGGATTAAGAGCCTTCCTACAACCCCCAGGCATGTGTGATTACATGGATCTGTGGAATCATTCCAGAGAGGAGACCACTTAAGGGAAAAGACAGAGTTATTCTCTCTGGCATTTCCATTGAGTACATGGACCTCATCCATCTTCTTGCAATGACACTCAGATTCTACTGTTGGAAGCATAATTTGAGCACAGAACTTGATAGAAGACCTAGGTGGTTATCTCCTTACAGTCTGATCTTCAGCATTTTGTCCACAGGAACCTTGATCCTACAAAATGTCTCTGGAAGAGCACCCTTGGCATGGTTTCTACATAGGTAGCCATCCAAGCTCTTTGCAGGATGGAGATTTGAAACCATAAGCTCAAGTTCAGGTAATTTTCCACCAGATTCCTGGAGCTCTGTGAGAAAAGAGAAAACAAAAATAATACCAAATCATTAAAGGCAATAAAAAATGAATTCCACAATAAAACTATGTGCAATCTGCTGCCTGTACTCCTGTGTGTTTACTTATATTTATAAGATTTGTTTTATGAATGGTTTGCTATTAATGGAGAAAAAAGAGATTAAGAAACAAAAGCTGTAGCTTCAATCCATCATTAGGGAATTAATCAATTGGCAGCATGTGCCGACAGCTATTTAGATCTGTGGCCTGAACAGCTTAATTGGGGGAAACATGTTAAAAGGGCTAGAATGATTTTCAAAGTTGCATGAATTAGCCCATTTTGGACCCATCACATGGCTTAATTTAACTGCTTCTGTACCTCAGAGTTTGGCAAGTGATCACATCTCTTGAGCTTCTTTGTTGATACATACCTACCTTGATATGGCTGTAAAGCATATTTCCATCTCAAAATGATTAACTATAAACATTCCAGCTAGTCAGTAAGACGAAAGATGAAGTAGCCTTATAGCTTGCTCTGTGAAACACTGTCTATCCTTATCCAGGTTTACCTTTCTCTCTCTGCTCATCTGCAGATTTTTGTATCTATTACTGCAAGTAATGATAATTCACTGGTTTCCGTTGTCAGGCCAGTTTTCAGTCATCTCTAGAAAAATGGAACCCCATTACGCATCATTGTTACTTGGGAAGACAAAACTGAATAACTCCAAACATCCCTCTGTTCCTTCTTCCTCCCGTTTTATGTACTGAGCTTGACATCACATGGTATGGAACATCCTTCTGGTCAGCTGAGGTCAGCTGTCCCAGCTGTGTCCTCTCCTAATTTCTTGTGTCCTCCCAGCCTGCTTGTTGATGTGGGGATCAGGAAGGGCCTTGCCTGCCAAGCAACAACCAAAACCATTGGTTGCAATGTTGATGCACTATTATCATCTTTTCTCATCCCAAATTCAAAACATCGCTGCCAACAAGAAATGTAACTCCATCAAAGCTGAAACCATTACCCTTAGTTTTAATGACAGTTTGTAAAGTGTTTTGGCCTCTGAGATATGTTATGTAAAGGTGATTGACTGGAATGACTTGCATGAAATAAGGACTGCAAGTTCAAATCCTTTATCTTTTATCATGTTTCCTGAAAGTTCAGTATTTTCTAGGGTCCAGGCCTCAAATAGGCTTTGAAATCGGAGGAAAGCCTGTTCATGATGGGCCCAAGCAAATCTCCATGATCTTCCTAACCTGCTTGATGCTTGAAATCTGAGACTTGTCTCAGTGGTGAATTTCTCAGTCATGGCTTGTTGCTGTCACCACTGCAATCAATGCCTATACATTCTGCAGTTGTGGCAATGCCTTTCCAGCTCATACATTTACTTCTGGTTACCTCACATGGCATGGGAGAGATGCTGCTCTGGGACTTCCAAACAACACTATTTAGCTTTAAGTTTCTAAATGTTTCAGTGTCTTTACCAGGCAGCACCCTGACAACACAGCTAAACCAAACTAAAGTTATACGTATATTGTACATGACATTTGTTTTGGAGCAGACTTGGTGCCCTGCATTCCAGGCCTCCAGAGGCATCATGCCATCTTCTTTATTTGTCAGGAGTATGCCCAAGTCCCAGAGCTGGCTAAGGTGCAGCCTATCCACATGCTTCCCATCTCTGAAGAAAAACACAGAATGTGACATCCAGACACTGCTCCAGATGCGTTTGATGTCAGCCAGGCAGGTTTCAAACACACTTGCAAACCACATCATTGGTAACTCCATTGGTTCCTTCAAACTCTAGTAGAGATAGAATGGTTAATCATGCAATTCTTGGTCTGGATCTTCACCTTCTGCATCAGAACATCTCAGTCCTTGGCTTTAAGGAGTCAAAATTATTTCAAATTCTACCTGAGAGTGCTAAAATGTTAAGCCATTGAGCATCCAGCTCCTGCCTCAAGTGCTCTAGAGGCAAGCCTGAGTTGTTCTGGGTGGTGCTGAGCTTTCAGTGGTATAAATGAGATCAGAATTTGACTGTCATTTCTTACCAATATCATCTCTGTTAAACTGACACACCTAGCATACAAGAAACTAACATCATTTAAGATTTTTAAAATCAATTTATTTAAAACTTATTATTTACAAGTTTATGCCTGTGACAGGATATGATTTAGCAGATCTCTTCCAAAGAGTGCTGGGCTCCACTGATTATATTGATAACCAAACCACCACCCACAGCAGGCTGTAATTTGGGAGGTATCACTCTTTCTATATCATTCTTTATTCCACTGCCACTAACTTTCTAAACAGATGTTTTCTCTTGAAAAACACAGTAGCAGGTACAAAGCCAAAGCAACACTACAGTTGCTGTAAAGATCAAAGGTACTGACGAAAATGCTCATTTCAGAAGATGTTAACACAAAAAGACAAAGATGCAGAAGGAGCATCCCTCTGTCATGTCTCTCAGACCACCTGAATGACAGTAACACACACCCACTATCTGGGAGAAGGTAAAATGAAGAAACATGTAATGCAAAATGAAGAACTGGCATACATTACTTGAATATAATCCCAAGACAACTTCAAACTATCTAGTAACTGAGGCAGGGAGGGCTCTGGAGCAAAAGTTTAGGCCATAAGTTTTGTGATCATTGAGTGCTTCAGCTGAGCAGCAGTGCAAGCACTGTCTGTTACTAAAAATCTAAAGTACAGGATAAAATTGAGGAACCAAGTAGGCAACTGATTTATCACCGGTTCCCTGAGAGGAAGGACAAGAGCGTCTGTATCATTAGATACCTTTCACAGCATAGAGCAGCTTTCTCCGAGTTTGACATTTCTGCAGGAGCACATCCATTCTTCAGGGAGATGTTCCCCTTGCATCTGCGAAGAGTAGGGACAGCATCCATCAGTCCAGGAATTCATATAAGCCTTTCATATATTTTCACCTGCCACAATAGAATTGTCTGGCATAGGAAGTCTAGTCTGGAAGCTCTGTCTGTGTGTGGGAATTAAGAAGGGGGAATTTTGCTATGTAGTGAACTATTTCAGAATAAATAAATAATACCATTGGGTCAAGACAGGGAGAAGATCATTTGTTACTTCTTCCTTCAGCCCTGTGTATAACACGTTGCGCCGGGCAGCCTCCAAGACTCACTCTCCTTTCTGTGTCTTAAAATGCCATGCCAGAAACTTGAAAAGGTAGCCTTTTGAATTTTGCACATTGAACATACTCAGTGTTTAAAGGAAAGGAAAAGAAAATATAAAATTAATGAAATTATAAAGGAGAGGAAGAAGACATGATTTCACAATCTATACAGTTCAAACTTTTGCTCCTACACCTAACAGAACTACACAGATCGGCACAGTTGTTTCAAAACCCACTGGTTTTCAGGGCTTTTGTCCTGGTATTTTAGTTACAGAAAGATTTATCTCAAAATGTAGAACCATGACAGGAATGAGTGGAGAAGAGGAAGACTTTGATGGTGTTGGAAATTTCTACCACTTGCAGCTAACCTGTTACTTTCCCTTTTTCCTGATGTGCATGGACCCATGAAATGAAGTGTGCAAGACTGTCAGCCAAGACCCTACCCAGGAACTTACTGGACACACTGGAGTAGGGGCAAAGTCACATGAAAGAACTCACTACCAGTTACATACTACTGCCATACTTCCCTGCCTGTAAGAAACCCCTTTGCCAGTCTCAGCAGCCTACAGTGCAAGAATTTTTCTATTCCACTTTGCAAATCATAGTAATATATATTTGGTGCATGTTTTCCCAACATACTTTCACAGTAACCTGTAAAGATAAAAGTGAATTGGTCATTATTTGGAAGATGTCTGTTTACATTTGCAAACTGTTCCACTTAAAGAAGGGGTGTTTTGCCTTTAAACACCGTTACTTAGGGAAAATCTGTCACAGTAACAGAGTGCTTTGCTGCTTTGAACAAACTGTATTTTTATTTGCTATTTATGTTTCCTGTCTTCTTGTGGCACTACTGCAAATACCTAATTTTTTCTGTAATATTTTTGCCTCCTCTTAAAAAGAGAGTTTCCACACTCACCTAATTTTGTGTGACATGAGCAAGAGGCATCTGAGGCTTGGAGCTGTACATCATTTATAATACCCCTGCTAATTGAAGAAATGTGGGCCAAATCTAAATAGTATGTCAACTTCAGCAGTTTAGGGAAAATTATATGTCAGATATCATTACACACAGAGGATATAGTGGAAGGAAATAGGCAGTAATCAATATGCTATATCATTGAGTTGGAATCGACTTCTGCTTGACAACGAATCACTAGTCT
The DNA here is from genome assembly GCA_013400935.1 of Turnix velox. Lineage (NCBI taxonomy): Eukaryota > Metazoa > Chordata > Aves > Charadriiformes > Turnicidae > Turnix > Turnix velox. Next base: position 239,277 of record VZTY01006548.1, on the reverse strand, counting down.
GTGTGGACATACCAGCTCAGAAATGCTCTGAAAGCCAGCTAGTTTTGCTTAGAATCTTGGATAATCCACAAAAAATACAAGACCCTTAAGTCTGATAGTATTTGAACTGTCTTTTCCATATACTTGTGAGTTGAGAAGGTTTTGTAACACTGGTTTACAAAGCAAAATGGGCAAGAGGGTGCGGGTTGATATCAGTCATCATTCAAGACTTTATCAAATAAATACAGGTTCATAACCTCTCTACCCCAAACTAAATTTCTACTCCACTACAGCAACCACTAAATTATTCCCAGCTAAACTCCTTTCCACCATGAATCATCTTGCTAATGAGGCATGCCTTCTCGCAAATCTAGAAACCAGGCCCCCTGCTGTGGAGAGCTAACACCCCATCAGCTCTCATACCCTATGTCTAGCACTGTATAATCCATGCATATTATGTACCATGCACATTATGTGAATGCAGCTACCCTTCATCACAGCTAATGCTACCAGGTTTGGGTTTGATTTGCTCCAATGGATGAAGCAAAGCAGCAGCTGGGAGGAGCTATTTGATTAATAATAAATAGATACAAAGATTTATGATTAACACGGAATATCTTAATGATTTACCATAGCAATGAAACCAATAGGCTGGTATTCCAATCCGATTTCTACAAATTTGTATAATCCTTAGGGTAAAACAATTTAATGTGCTGTCTCTTTTATAGTTACAAAAGGCCTTTCATATGATCAATTATACATAAGAGTATAATAAATGTAACTTCCTTCATACTAATCACATCTAACTTAAATTCTCTTGTCGGTCTTTGGAGTGTATGTAGCATTCCCCATAAAGTTTTTAGTCTCAGCTCTTAGCAAAAGTTAATATACCCAGAACTTCCAAATAAATCATCAGTACAAGGGTCTTCACACTAGTAGAACTGTACAGACAATGCAGTTTATTAACAAAGCACTCTCTTTTCTCCTTGCTTAACACAACAAACTTGCTCTTTCATGTCAGGGCATTGTCTGGAGGTTATGATGCTGGATCTTGAAAGTCTTGTAAGTAGTATTATATTAGTGCCATGATGCAGAAAAATGCAAGACTAGAATAAAGATAACCTATTGGTAATATTTTGCCTAGTAGATAGGTTACAACTAAGAAGTGAAACTGTATGAACACACACAGACAAAAACCCTCAAAAGCCACCCACATGGTTTATTAAAAGCTTCAAGTCAGAATTATCATCGAATGTAATTTTTGTTTCTAATTTGTATAGAACTGCATTTCATAAAAAGAAAAAGAAAAAAAAGAAAAAAAAGAAAACAAACATAACCAAACCTGCACAAAGTCCTTCCATTTGAAAATAAGTGAAATACAGAGATAGAGGACATATACATCTCTATGAAAAATTACCATGATTTTACATATAGGGGACTATGGTAAGCATTGCAGCAGACACTAAGAGCAATAGGAATTGACTGTGTCCTAGGCACCTGTTCTGACATACATAATGTTCTCCAGGATCTATAGCCTTAATATGGAATATATGCTCATTTATGAGCAGGCATCCAAACAATACTCAAAGAGTGAACATTTATTTAGAAAGCAGTTGAGACTACCTGAGCAGGTGAAAAAGTCTGGAAAGCAAAGACTTGACACATGATTGCAGGTTCCTACAATATCTTATAGGGCATTACAGATGCTTAAAATTCTGGCTAGGCTTGGGACCTCTCTTGAAGCCAATTGCTGCAAATATCTTGAAGACTTTTGATCTCATATAGATTTTGTTCTGTGAAATTCTTTCACTTCTAGGGGGAAAACGATGAGAGAGATAATAGATAGGAGAGACCCTTCATGAGCAGGACTTTGTGTGTAAAAATGCATACAAAAGAAGTGCATCCATGCCTGTGATGCAAACAGTAGCTTTGAAAAACTACTTATAGTAATTCCACCTGCAGTTCTTTTTTCTTCCTCTCTTTTTGCAAGCTGCAAGATTCCAGACTTCCCTTTTAAACATAAGTGTATTTTGTAAGGGAAGTTCCAGTTCTACTCATTGGACTCCAGGAACTGGCACTTTAAGAATCCTCCCCCTCAGTGTTAAAGACTCTTAAGAAAATCAAAGTTACTTGACTAGCATAAATAACATTGAGTTAATTGCCTATCATACGGTTTTGTAGTATCTGCATGCACTGTCATTGGTGTACTGTTGCGAGTTGACCTGGCTTTTGAAAATATTGCCCTTAAAGTCTGGCACATTTTTGGAACCAGGCTGTCAGTGAAGGAAAAATGAACTGGAACATCATAATCTGCTTCAGCCATAGTAAAGAGAAAGACATCTGGTAGGCCACTTGGCAGTCAGCCAACAGTGAAGACTTCAATTAAAATAATGAACATGTTCTCAGGAGTACATCTCTGAACTGAAGTTACAAGTCTCGTCTGCTTCTTGGAAGTTGGCTGTAACTGATGGCAGTAGGCCTTTGTCCTCACAGTCACCACACTCGTTCTGGTGTTCCACAGGCCTTAAAATTGCCACCCTAAATACACCTACAGAGGGTCAGAAATTAAATAATGACTTAGAAGAGTAAGAATGAAACAGTTTCCCAATTCTGGACTCACATAGATGCTAGGCCAACATTCCTGGTCTAATAGAGTTGATCTAAATTCCCAGTCAGACTGGAAAACCAGCCCCTAAGATCCACCCTAGCTGGTCTTGTAGGTGTCCTAGATAAGCTCAATCTCCTCCTGTGAAATAACTTAAAGTGTTCTGAGATTTATGACTATAAAAAACAGAGCAGCCTATTTTACCTCCCAACACAAACCACCAGCTCCTACTGTCTTGGGTGTCTAACAAAGGGACAGGAATTGTACCGACCATCACTTCCACGAAGAACGGCTAAAATAGAAATCAATGCCCCAGCTGCAAGCCCTTTCAGGAACAAAGCAGTGAGGAAGTAAAGCTGTATCAGGTGACAATAGAGCATAGCAGATTCCTGTTATTTTGGTTTCAAAGCAAATTCCTAGCTGTGATTTGGCTTATGGTCAGCAAGTGAATAAGATTCCAGCAGTGATGGCATCCAGATCTGGATGCCACTAACCCAGCCCAGCTCTAACAAATGTGAAACCAGAAGAGATTCTCATCAGCCCATTTGCTGTGAAAAAAAAAAAAAAAAGACTTGTGATAAAATGCATGCTCTACCCAATTTTGGAATTTAAAAGAGCAGTGGATGTCCAGTTCATGTGCTATAATTAAATAAGAGGCTGGACACAGCAAAATGTGTCACCTAATGAGGCAGCACAGAAGTTACTACATAAGACCATTTAAATTTGTAATGTTAATTGCTTTATGGCACTGTGAGGTCATTACAGTTTGAGATGAAGATGGCCAAATTGTTGCAGGGAAGATCTTTGGAGACCCTCTTACAAAGTCGTTACAAGGCAGTATTACACACACAACGTGATGTCAAAGCATGAGTTGGAGAAGACCTCTCTACAGTGCTTTCATGGTAAAATTACATTGCAAGACTACAATAGGAAATAAGACTGCAGTGCAAGTCTGTGGAGATTAGACTCAATTATGATGTCAAAACAAAGTGAAACAATGTCAATGCAAGTTATACCATTAAGGTTGAGACTTAAACCTAGGAAAGCAAGGAAATTCTGTATTAAACCTGCCACGCTGCCTTTAAATCACACCCTAGTGCTAAGGTGTTGCAGCAGGTAGAGACCTCTGTTAAATTGTCTCTCAGCTCTGGGTATTGTTACATACTACAGATGATCTCTGTGCAAAATCATTGTAGTTTCATTGAGTGAATGCTTAAGTGATTAACCTGAAGTGTTTAACCTGTAACTGAAGATTCCACGAAATTCAGGGTGGTAGGCAGGGCTCCAGGTTACCAATTTATATCTCACTAGGTGCATTGTGCCCAGAATTTATAGATGTTAAGGGCTTGATCCTTTGCAAAAAAGATAAGTGGAACAATTTAGGTACCCTTGAGATGAGAGGAGCTTCCAATGTCCTTGTTTTTTGTTTTTTTATTTAAAGGAAAATCTAGCACATCAATGGAAATTATGTATCATTGTGCTAAGGCTGGATAAAAATATACTAGGGGATTCTCCTCACTGCCTTGTTTGAAATAGAAAAGAAGGAGTTATAGACCAATAGTTTTTGCAATGTGTTTTGCATGAAAGGACCTTTGTTGAGAGAGATGCAGGCATGTATCAAGGCCTGCTGGGATGAAGCAAATTCTAAGTTTGTGCTCAAAAAGATAGTGGGAGGTTGGACCAAAGAAAAAGATCTTCAATGTCATTCAGATTGATTCACTCAAGGAAGACATCCAATGACCACACAAACTTCCCATTCCACCCTGCTCCATCTGGATTTGGAACTATGAAAGTGCTGGGCTCAAGGTGTAGCTGATATAAGCTGCTTGATCTCTAGGGATGCTGGGGGTGTCTCATGAATTTTTATCAAACATCATTCTGGTCCATGAAACCCATGTATACTTTCTTGAAAAGCACATCAACCAACAGAGCTGATAGCTTGTATGTTGACCTTGCTTTCCTGTCTTAGTACAGCTGTATGAAACACCTAGGACCAACTTTGCAGGGCCTCTACAGAGAGTTTATGTCTTCAGTTTAGTTTGTTTTGTGTTTGGAAACTCCTGAGGGCTGTTCTGAGATCTAACCTCAACCCAATACAAGCCCCAACCTGGCTTCCTCTGTATCAGCTCATATTGCAATCCAAAGTACATACATATGTCCCAGTCATAACAAACAAACCCTGAATCCACCAAAACATCTGTAAACCATGGGTGAGCTTGTCTCAGGTTGAGGGGATTGTAACTGAAATCTCCACGGCTTTTGCTACAGGATTTTCATGCAGCTTTAAGTACGTATTCACCGTGCTGGTTTCTCAAAGACAGATTCTTTCTGTTGCTTTATATTGGTGTTATCCACTGTGCTAATTATACCAGCATCACCCTGTGCATATTGATATCATTAATTAGCATAAAGAGTCACTCCTCAAAAATACATGACAATGTCTCTCTGACTCATTTGCCATGAGGGTAATACTAGTGAAGTACAACACTGTAGTATACCATATTTAGCTCTGAGCTGTAATCATCTTTATTAATTGCTTACTGTAGAAAAGCCTACTATAGGAAGTGGCATCCTGCAAGATCCTGATTAGCTCCTTGGATGTGTAAAGGACCCACATCTCCCTAGGAAATCACAGTAGGGACAGGCTCTCAGGATCTTTAAGGGAGAACTCTGAATTTTACCAGTTCACATAATTAGTACAGCCCACAGTCCTAAATAAATAAAGCTTTCAACAAGTGTGAATGAATATGCTGTGAAGAAGATCTGCAGATAGCTAGTAGCAGCTGAGGAGCAAGAAGAGAAGCTGCTTGTGCCAGATAATCCTTAAGATCCCAAGAAAAAAAGTGAGCCCTGGAACAAATGAACACCCACTCAGCACCTCAAAATACTTCTGGAAAGTGGTCAGGCCTTGTTTGCACTCTCAGTGAAAACCCATATTATTCTCAGGAGCAAAATAAGAAGGCTAATGCGAGAGAAAGAAAGGGAATTAGCTGGAGACAAAAATAAAGGGTGTTTAAGAAGATGAAGAAAAATTACTTAAAAGGGAGTGTGGGAGAACCCCAGATACCACAGTAAGAGTCCTGAGAAAGATTCAGCATGCTATAGGGAGTCAGAGGAACGGCAAGAAGTATAAGAGGATGAGTAAGAAACAGTAGGAAAGAACAAGACTGGGAGACAACAGGGAGCAAAAATATGAGGGAAAATAGGAACAAGATGTTGAACATCCTCTGTAGATATAAACACAAAGATATGAGTGAAATATCTTCCCAAGAAAACTTTAAGGGGCACCAGTGCCAAGATTCAATAGATTCTTTCTAAAGTAGAATTGCTGGGAAATGTCAAGCATATCCAGAACCAATCATATTGATTATCACTGATGAATTGGTGCTGGAAAGAGGGGCCCATCCCTCCTACATCATTGATCAGACTGTGGGAGCTTATGCTGCTGAACATGTCTGGCTACGCAAAGACAGTCTGACTATTAGAACTAAATATGACTATTTCCAGCTGTGAAATTTCCTGATGACTGGAGAGATACTGCTTACGCAGTTGTCAGAGAGAAGGTAGATCTGGCAGTAACACAGGTCTTAGTACCAAGACCTAGCCTGCATGCTCACTAGAATGCCAAGTTTACATTTGGACCCCAAAATGAGTGATCTGTCTGAGCAAGAAGAAAGTTAAAGCCATACAGACACTGTGCCAAATGGCCACAGAGTACTGCTGTCTTGGTCTTGGTACATTCCCCAAAGCTGTGGACAAAACAGTTTAAAATTCCCATCAACTAGAGTAAATGACTTGATCAAAGGAGGTTCAGATCAAACCTGAGAAAATTAGGTGCATGTTTAGGCTTGGTTATGTTTATATATATTCCAGATCTATGCAAATCACTTCTATAAGGGAATTACTTTTACTTGATTGACTTACAGATAGTCAAATGGGCATCTTTTCTGACCCATCTGAGAAGATGATACTATGAGGTAAAGATGATTGAAAATCCGCTTTTTCATCCACTCAGTGAAGCAGCTTAATGTCTATTAATGAGGGTCAAATCAGGGCCCCTGCCTTGTACATGGTTGCTGTTGTGAGATAGCATTAGTCCCATTGACATGCAGTGTTCAGCTCACTCCTCCTTCTTCTGGTGTAGAAATTTGTAAGGTTCCCTTGCACACAGGATATATTGCCATAGGCCCTGTGCTAACACCTGCTTGGCAAGGTAGCTAGCTGGTACTAGAGGAGGTGGCCTGACAGCACGCGCTAACTCTCAGCAAGGTCCTCCCTGTGGTGGGACAGGTGATGGAGGGGACACGTGTGGAATTCCAGCACAAGGGGAAGATGCATTAGTAACAGGCAGGCAAGAGCCTGCAAGTCCCAGTGCACCACTTTGAGATGCATCCTTATATGTCTTCTCTGATTTTACTTATGGCACGATTAATTTGGAATAAAATACATCTCCAAAGCAAAGAACTGCTTCTGAAACAATAGCACAGTTAATGTTTCTATTATTGATCTGTATCCAGCTGTTGTATATACATCTATGAAGCCACTCGCTGTTTTGGTTGCTGCAGATTGCATCTGCTGTTGGCAAGTTATGAACTCACACACTTTAAGCAGCACTAATTTGAAGTGAATGCCTTATAAATAATCCACACAAACAATCTTTGACATTAATACACATTTAGTGATACCAAACCCAAGCAGATAAAGTTCACAGTGGTTCAAGAAGAAGACCTACATCATTTGTGGCCTTTAAATCCCCCGAGGGCTTTAACAGCAGAGAGAAGCAGAGGGGCCATGTTCTTCATGCCACCTTCAATTACATTTCCTTCACTGTTTATTTTTCTTCTTCTCTCTCCCCCAGTAAAAATATTCACTCTGATTTTATGTGAGGGGAGTGGAAAATGAAGGAACTCTTTAGAAAAGTCTTTTCCTGTATTCTGGAGGCTGGATAACTAGAGGCAGTTAAAATAAACAAGAATTTAGGCTGATGTATTTAATCAGAGGATATGGCTTAGGTTATAATTACATTGCTCAGGCACATAATTGATGGGTCTAAAAAATACAGGTGTGCAGAACTGACTGAAGGACCTCTGTGGAGTACAAAGAGCGTGGTGATTCTTGAGACTGAGCCCTCAAGTGTTCCATGTTTTCATTTGAACAGCTGTGTAAAGCATTTGTGTTGCAACCAGTCCTCTTCTCCCTTCCAAACCAGCTAACTTTGGGTTTTTGCTATAAACTGAAGAAGTTCAGACCTTTCTTACCAATTAGGTCACAAAGAGTGTGTTGGTTAGGTTTTGGTTTTGTATCAAAATAGTTATTTTGGAGAGCTCTGATGCAAAATCACATGGTAAATGAGTGCAAAGATGTATATGTGTCTATATATGCATATATGTATATATTTTAACACAGATGAGAGTTGAGAATTTGGATTCATTTGAACATAAAGCTCAGAGCAGAATATGGGACATACAGTCCCACATGGATTGAAACAGAAGTCAGTCTCTATGAAACATAACTTGCTTATTTGCATGTACCTCTGCTTGTTTGGTTGCATCTGTCTGTCCCTCGGAAAATAACAAAGCTGCTCATCTTTGCACAGTGAAGGAGAGTTATCCAATTTTGGAGACCTCATCCCATTGTACTCAGTGGTGCTTTTGCTGTTGACCTCAATGACAGAGCTGAGAGAATTTGCAATGAATAATTAAACTGATGAATTTAGCCTACTTTTCTGCCTGCAGAATATCTGAGGGCAGATTGCACTGTCTTCAAACATATTTATTTGAAATTACTTAACACACTTCCTTAGACTGTAAATTTGTCAGGACTGATTCTCTGGGAGTATCAGTACTAAGCAGCATCCTTGGCAGTTTCTGCTCCCCACACAAGTGCTCCAAGAGCAGCCTACCATGGAGTGAGGTGTTAGTGATGTGAGGGACTACTTGGGCAGGATGGCAAATGTTTTCCTTTGTAAAGTGTATCTTGTTGGTTTTACCGGTTGGCTGCATTTTCAGAAATTTCACAGAAAATTAAGTCATATTTGTGTTTCTGGACTTGCAAGTGCAAACAAGTCAAACTTTCCATTCAGATGTTTAGAGATGGAAGTAAGACTCTAGCTCCATCTGAAGGGGGTGGGCTTTTCTTTCTTTGCTTGTCTCTCTCCTCTGTTTTCCAGTTTTCTTTACTTATAGACACTGGAGATTACTTTTGCACTGTTTTATCAGTGGTTATTCCTTGTTACAGCTTTATTATGTTATCTGAATTGGATTCTTCGGATTCTCAAAGACATTGCATAGATGGGTTGGCTTCTTCACCCTTGTTGGCCAAAGTGAGATTTTTCTCAGCTGTCAGTGCCATGGAATGATGTGGTAAATCTTTGTTTTCATGACATCATTTGTAAATGTCTTTCTCAAGTTGATTTATTTAGCTATTTCCAGTTTAAAACATTTCTCTGGTTTTGCCTTTTCTTTCCATCATCTTTGAATCTTATAACCTAATGTTTTCTGGCTGCAGCCAGAGGATCAGGGCTGCTTGAAAGAAAGCACTGGAGGAATCTTTCATGGTACAACAAGCTTGATAAGTCCTCCATGACCTTTGCACCTTGGAGTGTGCTTGGAAATGTTGTTTCTCTGCCAGTTGAGACTGAGAAAGGTTCCTCCAGAGGGATTGTTTGGAAGATTTAGGCTGGTATCTGATAGGAGTGGATCAGCTGTCTTTGCCGTGGTTCTAGGAGATGTTTCCAGTGAGTACCAATGAGTTGGTACTCATTTACATGCTAGAAGTAGCATCCTCTGACTAGATCTTTTCAATGTTAATTGATACTTAAATGGCTCTGAAAGTGGGTTTAAAAGAAACAGCAGCCTGGTATTGAGGCCCCGCTCAGTGATTTCATGTTGTCATGCCTTGATAATGCTCATTCCAGCTCTTCATGACAGAAGAGGGAAAGAATGAGACTCCTCATTTATGTTTTAATCCACAATAAGGTTAGAAGGAGAAAAGAAGCACCAGTTTCTCTAGGGACTGGAGGTAAATACTGCCCTGAACATGTTTTGTGCACTTTGGAGTCAGATACAGATGAAAGGTTAGAAGCAGACACTTAGACCTGATGTCAAAGGTGTCTGATTTTCTCCCATGATTCCACTCTCACAGGCAGAAGTGGACCTTCACAGCTCCACAGATTTGATCCATTTGAAACATCAGGTGCACAATCATGGAGCTGGAGGCTTTCGCATGCAATCATTCAAATTTCCTTCTCTAAATATCTACATGCCATAGAGATGTTGGAAACTGCAAGCTGGCTGTGCTGTTTTGTGTCTCCAACATTTGATGAATTAAGATAACAGTATTTCATCCAAGGCAATTTCATTAGCACCACCCCTCCATCAGCATTTGCAATATCAGTTATATAAACATGCTGCAAACTCACCTCCTTGAGACTGCCCTTGGAGATAGACTCTGATGATCAAATTGGTACAACACAAGATCTCAATCCCTTTCCGCCTAAGATCTGTTGCAAATGGGGGAATTGTGTGATATAGGACTTTAAGATGATAATATGACTTTAAGATGTACAAATACGCAAGATTGCTTGGAATTATACACTTTACATATTTAAATGAGAGAGTTCTGAGAGAATCAAGGAGCATTTCAAAGAGATTACAGGGAACACAAGGGAAATTTTTACTTAAAAATTGTATATACAGAGCAGACTTTAGACACCTGCAGAATAACTATTAAAAATTAAATTACTAAGCCTAAACCAACTAAAATGTTCTAATTCCCCTACCTGCTCCAAACCTTGATCAGACAGTCAAAGTCCCATGGGTACCCAGCCTTCCAGAAGGTGATGGTGTACTTAAAGCACAGTGGTAATTATTCAGGACTCTACATTTAATGATATCTAATGGCTGGCCCAGCACTTTGGCTGTGCAGTGCTATGCCAGAGAGTGTATTTCAATCTCCAGACACAGCCTCTCATTCCCTAGGCTGGAAGATCCAGGCATGTTACAAGGAGGAAGATGAACAAATGTGGGACAAAGTGATGGAGCAAATGCCATCCTGATAGTTTCAATCCCATCTGCATATCCTTGAGCCTCTCTCTGAAATCCCACTCTGAATTTTGATTTGAGTCCCTCATAAGTGGCCTGCTTATGTTGCAGACACACATTACTAGGCCATAAGGAAACACTGTCTTTATTCTCCACTGTCTGGAGCAAACCATTGTCATTTTCAGTTGCTATTTGCTCAGAAAACAGTGGCTTCTGGATAACAAGGGCTGACGTGACCCAGTCTGCAAATACTATGTTGTGGCAGCCTGGAAGATAATGTATGTTGCCACTGAATTCACAAAGGGGGAAAACTTTGAAACATTTTAAAAATGCAGGTGCACAAATTACTCATGCCAGGAGCAGCAGTGGCATTTTGTAATAAAATCTTGTGTTTATTCTCCACTGTTGAATACACATACCTTACAGTTCCCAAGAGAGTATCGTCCTGTGCTATCCAATGAACAATTTCAGGATGGATTAAATACTTGTGCAAAATGAAATAAAACTTGCAGATTTAGAACGGACAGAGGTTATCCTTGCAGTCAACACAAAGTTCCCATTGAAATGCATGAGCAGTTACTTCATTTTTGAGGGTCAGGTTTTTCTTTGTTTTGCCTTTGTGTCAAATTTTGAGCTATTCTTCTAAGAAATACGAATATTAAAAATACTATTGAGGTCCCAGTAAAAATCTACATCCAGATACTCGTCAAGCACTAACCACAATACAGAGCATTTAAGCATTTTTTACTTCGATTGTTTGGTCTTAGAGAAAGTTGCTTGACTTGATGCCAATATCATGTCTAGAGCAGAAAAGAAGTGGGACAAGAGTCTAATAACGATTTGAGGAACGTCCTTACTGGATGAGTGCTGAGTCTGTGTATTTCAATAGTAATTAATATAAATAATAATAAGGAGGGTTGCTGCAAACTCATCTATTGATCTGAAAAATTCAGTCCCAGGTTATAGCTCTTGTCTAGACCTCACAAGCTATTTTGAAGATTATTTTTCAATACAAATCATTTACCCAAAACTCTTCTGGGAAAGCAGGCAGGTCAAGCTGTCTCATCCTTTTGCAGCAACTCATCTGTGCTGGCCCTTGGCCATTCTTCATTTTCATTTGAAGAAACTCCTGATCAAAACAGTCTACTCAATTTGTCTTTCTTCTATCTTTTCAGTTTCTCACTAAGAATATAGCATTTAGCATAGTGGAGAGGACACAAATGTCCCAGGCTTTAGGTCCAAGACAATTTTAGTTAAGAAAAGATAAGGTCCCTAGAGGTGGTGGTGGTAGGCATGTGCTGTTATAAACCACAGGGCTCTTCTATGAAGAGAAAAAAAGGCACTAAAAGGGAAATAACATACCTTCCATTATATTAGGAATATTTCTTTCTCTTACTGTCTGCTACTGCTAATATCAAGCAATGGCATATGCAGATTGATCAGTCATAGTTAGAATCATGCTGGGCTGATGGATCAGCAGTGGCATATGTTCAGCTGTGCAAGTCTAGTACCAAGGTGTGTCAGCCTTTTTCTGCTAGTTCACTGCCCATACAAGCCATCTTTTGTTTCTACTGCTTTAATCCCATCAATTGGGCACATGAAAAAGAGGAATCACCATATTCTTCATTGCAGCTCTGTCTGTCTAACCTATTACCCACCCCCTAGCCTTCAGCAGTCACCAGCTCCCCACAGTTGCAATGGGCTTAGTTTTGCTTTCATGAAACTGTGTGTGTTTTGCTCTGAACCTGTCTTTCTTTCACCCAGTTCCTCTCAGGGGAATAGGACGAGGAGATTGTATTTGGAACCCTTGACTCTCTTTTCTCACCTGAGTTACAAATGCATAATGCCATTGACATTATTCCTAATGATGCTTAACCTCCAGAGAGATCCAGGACCATAATGCAACTGAGGAGCATCAGCTGTATCTTTTTCTGGTGATGTTTTTTCCAGTGCTGTCACTAGTCACAAGCTGGCACACTTGGGAAGAGACAAATTCAGGTGACTGACAACATTGAGCAGAAATTCATCCCTGCCCCTGCAGAGCCAGTAAAACCAACAGACTGGCATAGGGCTGAGCAGGGCTGCTCAGTGAGGAAAGTGCCAACACAAGGTGAGGCAGCAGGAGACAGACTGTGACACAGATAAATCAGAGACCAGCTCTTTGCAGAATTTTTTTTCATTTGCATGTATTTTGATTGCAGGAACATTTCGTTTGTGAAATGAATGGAAGTTTTTGTCTATAATTTTCTTTCACAGGCTTGCTTCAACAGCAGGAGGACACTTGGTGCAAACTTCCACCTTCCATCTTCCACCTGGAGAATGTGTAGTTGCTCAGTCGTGTCAGGTGTGTCATTTTATAATGCTTCTCACAAACTTTCCACCTAAGAAATCAATCAACTCCTGTTTAAAGAAGAAAAGAGGCAAACTGACTAAACAAATGTAAAATATTCCAGGTTTCTTCCATCTAAAATCAAACTCACCAATACATTGGCTCTGATGTAGATGGTCAGGAAGGAAAAACAAGAGTTGTCTAGGACCTGAACCTAAGGCTATGTATTCTTCCATTTCCAGTGCATGAGGTGACGGATAGACAAAATTCTTTATCACTAGGACAAAAGGATAATACGTCTCCAGGACTCAGCAACCAGTGTCTACTTGGTTGAAGCTGCTGGGCGCATGCTCCTCTGTAATTTCACTTCTCTTTTTGCTCTGTCAGTTAATTTTTAGCATTTAGTTTTGAGTTTTCATTGGCAAGAATCCCAGAACAACTAAGATATTCAGTGCATTGTGATCTGGTGAAAGCTGAGCACATCTAGTTACCATTGACATGAGTACTGAGGAGGGACAGCAGGGTGTAAAAGCATGTCCAAGATGCTTATTTAGGAATAGCTTTTTCATCTGTAACCAAATCAAAAGTTGACCCAAAGCAGAGATACTGGCCACCCTACTCTACACAGAACATACAGATTCTAGGTTTTCTCGATGTTGTCCCTTAGATGGCTTTACAGACATTTACTGAGATAATTAGTGGAAGAAAAAGCTTGGCCTATAAACTTTTCTTGGGATTTGATCAGTATGGTATATTTTTTTTCATGAGCTTTAGACAACTCTGATGTAAGCCTCATAGTGATTATTTATTCATTTTGATCAGATATAAATTCATGCACTTAAGAGTAATAGATTTAGTACTGTGGTAGATGACAATATGTATAATATTTGCAATATGTGCCATATTTTTAATGACATTGCTTTTATGGAGCTGATATAATTGTGATGTTCCATAATACTGGCAAATAGAGGGCAACAGCATAGTCTTTAATCGTTTTTCTTTTATTAATATCAGATTATATGTCAAAATGCTGGATCTTTGAGGAGGAGAGAGATGAAAGGTCAAAGATGGCAGCAGTTTTACTGACTTTGAAGTGCAGTTATGATGAGACGGCTTGTCTCTTTTCTTCGGGAGAGATCACAGAAATTGCTACAGGTTGGTGACTGTGATGTGCCATGAGATGTAGTACATGTTGCAATCTACAGATGAGCATACCATAACCATAGTCTGGAGTCCAGTCTCATAGATTATGTGCCTTTTGCCCCATCAGTGCCCTCATTTCTTGCAATGAGATTGATGTTTAATTACATTTCAGTCTTCAGCTCTGCAAATTTATTTTACATGACCAACCCAAGCCATCTAAACTTAGAGAGCAAGTCTGGTTATATCATGCCTTGCATTAGATTATACAGACAATAGAGAGAGAGAGACACAAGGAATTTCCACCTGTGATTACTTCACGAAAACAAATGCTTCATGTGGTCAAGTGATTAAAGTAATAAATCAGAGCTAGTTATTATGCACCATGGTTATGCCATGAAATAAGAGGCACCGCACTGTTATAAAATAACTATAGGAACAAAATGTTATACTACCTTAGTATTAGTAATCAGTTATATGGTCTTGCCATACTGCAAAATTGTACTTTCTTACCATACTTTTTCTTCTGAATGGTTATACTGTTTGAGGTAAAAAAAATCTTTCTGACTCATTGTGCCCTAAGGACATCAGGGTCACAGCGCTGATTGTAGAGATAACCTTTTTGTTCTCCTGCATTCATTATGTGAATTGACAGCTTATTAATTGCAACGACTTGTCCCTTGAATTAATTTATTTTGTCATTCATTGCAGATATAATACACACACAGACAATTTCTGATGCCTTGTTGTTGTTGATTGTTACTGTTCCATTCTTTACTTGTGCACCGTATGTGCTTTTACATTTCCATGTGTTTAGGATGAAGGTGAATGTGTTTCACCAACAGCCAGGTAAAGTGGCCAGGATTAGAGACAGTTATAGGAGAACTATGCAGCAAATAGCCACCATCAAGGGTTCAAAAGTTTTCTTTTCAGTTCCTGAAGTGTATCATCCCTTTCAACACAGTCAGCAATTGTAGCCATGGCTGCTAAATACTACCAACTTGTTAAGTATGCAGCCTTAAAATCCAGCCTCCTTTAGCCCCATTCTTTACTGGGTCCTACTCTAGAGTATATGGTAGCTGGATGATCCCTTCAAATTAAGCAAGGGACAGCTAGTTCTCCATCCAAACTATCAAAAAAACATCTGGCCTATCTTGCATTTCCAAGAAAAGTCCTGCCGGTGTACTTACTTTATCAACAGGTATTTTGATTAAACAAAGCTAGTAAGTTCTTTCAGTCCAACATAATGGCCCCAAGACATACTCTTCTGTGTGCTTTTGTTTCACCATGTTGCCTTTAGTGGTAGATTTTCACAGGCAAGATTTTTTGAGAGCTATGAGGGATAAAGGCCTCCCATGAGAGGTGTGAGCTATGTTCCATTCTTTTGCAAATCCTGACAGGAGTCCTTATAGCACTGCACAGCTCTCACCAAGGGCATTGTGGTTGCATTTGCCACTGAAAGACCAAGCAGATGTTCAGCTGCTCCATGGATATTTGTAGCTTTTTATGGAACTCTTCTTGAAAGCCAGCTGGGACTTGAAACTTGCTTTAGTTATACCTCCTTAGCCTAAAATGCATACTTCTACTACAAACTTTAACAGTCTTCTGGACTAGGATGGTGCTGCACTATCAAAACACACTCTAAAAAACTGAACTATATAGTTCATTTTAGAAGTAGGACAGGGTGGGAGATGTCTAGGTCAGTAGACTTCCTGGCAAGATAGGGGACAATGGAGGGCAAGACTATAGATACTATCTTTTGCCTGCTTTGCCTGAGTAAACAAATCAGAAAATGAGGCTTGTTGCTGCTGCTGACAGCAGCTGTAGAAGGACTGGGGCATGGGGTCAGCCCTGCTTCTAAGGATGGAGGCTTTTCCCAGGAACACCAGTCTGTATCACTGCTACTGAACTTTTCAGTGCAAGTGGATACACTGTCCAGTATGCATTTAGTCTGACTTTTCCAAGAACTTTTTCAGCCCATGCCTCCAATTTTTTCCTTAGATTCCACCAATGGAGCAGGGGAGGTTCATGGTCTAGGAACCTTTACTGTCCAGAAAAGTTCCCAGCTTCTCCTGTATCATAGGTGTCTAACAATATTCCTGGCACTTGGGAACTGGCAAATTTTCACCTCAGTCAGTGTTACTGTAAAGGCAACTCAGGCACCTTCTGCTCAGAGAGCCTTGTAAGAGGTGGCTGGCAGTTTTCTGGCATGGTCTCTGTGACAATGAGGTGACAGGCAGTCAGACTGGACAGAATCAGTGAGGACCATCACTACATTCAGAAAAGAGTTGAGTGGTAAGGCAGTAGGGATCAGCCAGTTTCATGAAACAGTATTTTCTTGATAAAGTACAGAGTGCCTTAATTATCTCTTAGATCTCCTAGTGTCTGTGGTGGGTCCTCAGCTTTTGGTTCCAAAACATGATCCAGGAGAAAACAAATGGTTAAAAGTTCTCTTCTTTACCATCTTTACCATCAAGACCCAGAGCCTATCTTCAAATTTATTAGTCTTTTTCTTGAAGCCAACAAACATGCATGCCTTCTCTTCAAGCACCTTTCTTCATGAATAACCACTTACCTTGGGAACTCCCTGTGGGGCTAATCATTCTGCTTACAGAAGGGACCATGTTTTGTGGATACCCAGCCCTTTATAACTGTGAGACACATGCAGCCGTGTCTCTAAGATGTCTGTTCCCCCTCATCTCATCACCCCCACTCACATGTGTACCCTTTCTCATAATAGCATATTCTATATTTTTTTTTCTTTAAGATTATCTTCTGGGGGAAAAGGTTGTGTCTCTGTGTTTCTGTGAGGTTCTATAGTCTGATAGCTCTGATCTTGATTAGAGCCTCTTGGCACTACTGTAATACAAATTCCATGTAACAGTTGAGGAAATTCCATGTCCCAACCTTTGGGAACTCTCCCCTGATCCCCCACACGATATCTTACTCCCTTAGTTCTCAGAGGCAGTTGCTACTGCATTTTACATACAAAAACACATGTGCAGAGAGAGCAAGACATAGACATTTTGCCTTGATTTTTAGAAGAGCTGTTCAAAACTATTACATGTGTTCAGGGTGATGTGGATTAGTGGACAACATGTGGATGGAAGAACGAAGGGATATGATAAATGTCACTGGTGATATCTGACTGCAATTCATGTTATATAAATTTATACTGCATCCAAAAACAATCATTAAAAGAACATTAAGGTTGCAAAGCAAGCACTGAAGAGTCAGGAAATGAAATCATCCAGTGCTCATGAGAATTTGCACTATGAAGTACAACAGGGAATCTGAAGGGACACTAAAGGAAGCTCTTTCCTTTTGAACTTGATCTTTTTTAACAGTTCAAATAATGTTGTGGTCTTACTATTTCAGCCATAGTGATGTCCACAAGAGAGTGTCCTTGCCATATCTGTAGCCTCTCACCTATGAGTAGCCAGGCACTGGTTTCTCCTTTAAAACTGGGAAAATGCACCAAATTAGATTCCTTCTATCCAGCTCCATCCACATGTGGTTCTTGTTACCCACAGTGCCCATAAAAAGTATTTGCTTTCTCCAGCAGTTCATGTTTCCTCCCTTGCTTGCCCTGCCTTTCTTCAGAAACCACTCTCTTCATTAGTTTTTTTCCTCTGTAAATACTCAGAAGTGGAAGTGTGTAGGCACAGGATCTGTGATGGTGATTGCCTGGAAGGTACTTCTGGAGACCTGCTGTGGTGTTTGGTCAAGAAAACCCCACTGTAAGGCAGGAAGAGTGAGGAACACAAAGTAGCACCAAGGAACAGTTCGATGCTCTGCACTGGCAAATCAAGCCACTGGGAGGCCTGAATTTCCAAACAAAGGAACAGCAGGGGAGCAGATGAGCAGAGCCAGAACCAGAGCTGTAATCAAAGATGGCTGTGGGGTGTAAATGGGAGAACAGGGATGTGACACTGCCATACTGCCCTACTGTGGAAAAGCATTGAGAAGATGTTACGGAAAAGAACAACAGAAACAACAGAGCAAATGACCCAATTCTAAATGAGGAAGGAGAAAAGGAAGAAGATACCTATATGCTCTGTCCCAAGATGGCCATTTAAATTTTAATTAAAAAAGACATAACAAGAATGATATTATTGAGACAAATATTGTCTCAATATTTGTCCATTAGATGGACTTCAAGTCCATCTAATGGACTTGAAGAAGTATCTCTGAGTGGTAAAAACTCAGGGAAAGTGTATAAAGAAAATGCACTCAAAATGTGGGACATTTACACAGGCTTGTGTCAAAGGATATTGGGCATTGAGGTGAGGCAGATTTCTCTCAATCAAAGAGGGCTTTTTTCCAAAGAGCAATCTCAGTATTAGCTTTTATCTGGTAGCAATGGTAGCAGGATCTTTACTTCAAACAGCTAAGTTCACTGTGACAATCCTGGGTTCTTACTTGTCTTTCTTTAGCTTTTCCTGCAGTGGGAAGAAACCCCTTTGTGTTAACATGGACTTAATGTTCTTCAGGTCATGTAAAGATAAGGACTCATTTGCTTAATCCAATGGTCTATTATAACACTATCTCCTGCTCCTAGGAAGTGTTCATTCGACTAAGCTAGTAACTGTACCTCCTCTGTACTGTAAATATTGTCCTGCTGCCTGCAAAGCTGGCTAACTGGCATAATTTCAAGGGATTTCTTGCACCTTCTCCCACCTGCTGGCTCTTAGTTGGGCATGTGATGTTAGCCCAGCATGGTCAACATCCTGTGCAGCTTTGTTGGACTTTTCCAACATCCAGCTTCAGCTTTAATGTGATTTTTAGTTTCTTTGTATTCTGTCTACTTTGCCATAGGAGAGTCCACCCTCTATAAGCTGTGCTGTGATGAATTCTAATGTTTTCTTAAAGGATTAATTTGAAATCTGCCAGTAATCACCTCCAGGTTGTTTTGATCACAGTCACAGTCTTATCAGGTCTCAGGTAGCTTCCAGAATCGTAAGACCCAGTCTTCAGCCTGAGCCCAGCCATGAGCACCCCTGTGATTTTTTCCTTCCTTTTCATTTTGTTTAATTCAATTCCTCTCCTGTGTTTCATTCTTACCTGAAGTACAGAAACTCCTCTAAAATACAACTTCACTATCAGCCTTTGCTCTATAACTTAACAGCAGTCTGGCAGACACACCAGTTACTGCTAGAAATAAGTCTGCCTTATGATTGCTCCCATCACTTGCAGAACCAGAAAGACCCCTCTTCAGACCTTCTCCAATTGTACTCGATATTCCCAAAGCCTTTTCACTCTTGATTCTTACAGGACTCACCACTTCTCCTTTCTTTTGTTTTGTTTTTGCATGGAAGTTATTTTTCTGATTATTTTTGATACTGGTGCCGTATGACTTTGAGTGACCACCTTGGGTCTGCCTATGCAGCATGGTCCAGTCACTTCATAAGACATGGGTTACACACAGCAGAGCTGTTTCAGTACTTTCTGTTTAGCTCAGGTCTTGGGTGGACATGCCCTTGCTGATAAGGCTCTTGAGTAGCTTCTTGTTGGCCTCAGATGGCTGCGTATTGCCATAAAGCCTTCTGCTGTCCCCTGTCTGGCCTTTCTTAGAGAGAAAGCTCAGTTCCTCCAAAGTTTAATTCTTCTGTAGCACCAAGCAAACTGCAAATACTCAGAGGTTTCAGCAGCTAAGGTTCTTCTAAGCACAACACAGGTTGCTTTT
Source organism: Turnix velox (assembly GCA_013400935.1). NCBI lineage: Eukaryota > Metazoa > Chordata > Aves > Charadriiformes > Turnicidae > Turnix > Turnix velox. Next base: position 219,496 of record VZTY01006548.1, on the reverse strand, counting down.
ACTTTAAGTTCTGGCTTTAAACAGTATATAATTTTGCCAAGAATTGGACAGATTTATGTAGGGCACAACAAAAGCAACTCTCAGTACCAGTTTTCAAGATTTTATGGCCACCTGTCTTGGAATAACTTCTGGATTCTGTTTTGGATCATAAAGTGTTACTATGTGAATGTGGAGACTGTTCCCATAGCCCTCCTGAACTACCTGAATGTGATTAATTATGGACAGCTCTGAACGATTGTACCTCTCTGCCAACCTCCATGTTTGCGCAGTGACTAACATGGTGATGTCAGTTCTCTATAATGTATTTGCCAATTAGGAAGATTTAGTGTGGTGGCTGAGGACAGAAGAGTGTTGGTGGCAAATCCGTAATTGTCCAAGTCAAACATCTGACAACTGGGTATTAGAAAAAGTGCTTTAGGTCTTACCTCCATGTGGGTTTGACTGTGCATCTTTCTGCAACACTTCTGTTTGTATCACATCAGGACACAGAAGTCGAATCTTATTATGTCATGGCAAATCAATTTCTGGCTCACTATAATACTTAAATAACAAATCCAGTGCTGTGTTCCACACTCCAAAGCATCATTCAAGCAAATGCAATCAAGGAAATGTCTTGATTTTCTTTGAATGCATACAATGGACTTCAAGTATTGGTAGCACCCCAAAGCTCCACCAAGACAAGTATCCCATTATACCAGACTCCTATAAATACTGCAAGAGGCAGTCTCTATTTTGCAGGCTTGCATACCGGAAACAAAACCATTTGAAGATGTGAGAATACACACACATCAGTGCAAAACAGACTTCAGACAACCTGACAGTGCCCAGCCCACCAAACCAGGCTGAGATATGTGCACCACTGCTGGTGTGTGAAATACTTCAAATGATACTTGGAGATGGCAGGCTTCAGCTGCCTATGTCAAGGCAGTAACCCTGTAGCTTGTGTAATTGCCTCTGTACAGGAGTTCATGTTCAGCCGTACCTCCCTCTGAGAAAAAGTTGAGCTGCAGGATGAGAGCTTTCACACAACCAGCTGCTGCCAAGCAGCAGATTAGCAGGTAATCAGTTGACTGGTAGTAACTTCGTCAGCTCACAGAGTCTTGCTGTGTGTCATGGGAGAATGGCTGAAGTGTCAAGATAGGTGCTTGAGGGGCAGAGGTAGATGGCTATACTGGAAGGTGGAATCAGCTGCGGGATGAGAAGAATAGGTACAGTATGGCACTAGGTCACTGGCTTTGGAGAGCAGTGGTGGGAAGAGGATGAGAGAAATAATACAGACCCCCCCAATCCAAGAAACTATCAATTTCAGCAGAAAGGCAATAGTGGCTTTCATATGCATGTGCATGGCTCAGCCTTGTGCTGCCATTACTCATACCCATGTGAAAGGATGAAAACTGCAATTTATTTGAGTTCAGGATGATGCCAGGTAACCCATACAATCACCAGAGAGTGCAAGCCATCAGCAAGCTGTCTTACTCTCCAACATGGATAAAAACAACAGCATTCCAGGCTGGCAGACTGTCAGGAAGCAATGCCAAGTCCAAGTGGCTTAAAAAAGAATCAACCATATCAAAGGCACTGTAAAAGTTTTACTTCACTACTTTTTTTTTTAAGTTCATGGTTTTATTTCCATCCAGTGGAAGACAACTACTGAGTTTCATATTTGAGTAAAACTTCAGTCCCAGTAAGAGATATGGAGGCTAGCCTTTTTTGTTTCTATCCTCATATGCATGCACTGTAACGAGAGGCAGTTGTCTGCTTTGGCCACTTTATGCCAGCTACGCAGACACAAAGAAAATGCCCAGGGAAATAACTTTGACAGAGAGGGGTTTATCTGGCAGCATTTATCTAGCACTGCCTCTGCATTCCCTTTTCAGGACCTCCCCTCCTCCTCCACCCCCAGGATGATGGTAGAGGAAGGGATTAGGGAATAGAGGGAGAAGACCAGAAAGGAAACATCACAAGGGAACACTAAGTCTTCAGCTTTTCTCTGCCTGACAGGAGTCCCTCAGCACTGGGGATGTGAGCTACAACAGCCCTATGAAAAGGATAAAGCAGCCCCTACAAGGACCCAAGACTAGAAAATAAGCTGACAACACCCAGCACTTCTGTGACATTCCTGAGCTGTACAAATCACTTGCCCAAGTCCCCACATATTGCCTCCATCCTCCCAGCTATGCAGCACCTCCGCAGCAAATCCACAGCACTTGGACAGCTGGTGGTGGCTGGGATTTGGCCCGATACATGGATATCATTTGGTGGGTTTGTTGCATTTTTATGTTGACTCATTACATACAATGGGCCAATGTTACCATCACCATGTAACTGTCACAGAACTTTTTATTCTTATTCTTTTTCTTTTTTTTTTCCCCTATTACTGTATTTATTCCCTTCTTCCTCTGCCACCCTGTAACAAAGAAAGGAAAATCCAGAACAGGACATGTGTTATTTAATATCTGTGTCAATGTCAGAATGCAGGCATGCTTTTATTCTTTTGCCTTTTGCAATGAATGTGTGATACCTGATATATTAGGTATTAATAAAGCAGACTTCTTTATGCTGTTTATATTGGTAATATGATTCTGGATCTTATCCCCAGCTGAGAGGAGTAAGAATGTAGATTTTTCCCTTGTATATTACTGCCCAACCATGGCTAATCTGGTATACCATATATTCTGATTTTTGTGTATTGTTTTATTTTTTATTGCCTTGAATTAGACCCAGCTCTCTGTGCAATAAGTAGAAATATAGAATTTGGAAGGGAGGAAGCAATGGCTAAAAGGCATAGGGAACAAGACAAAAATGTAATCCAATAAATAACCAAAAGGATAGTGTAGCCTTACACCTCACCAACAATTTTATGGTATTTCATCTATAATTGCCAGCCCAAATTTCACCTGTGCCTACAGCAGTGATCTGTCTCAGCAGCACCAGTGTCACTCAGGGACAAAGATCCCATTGCATCAACCAGAGGGCTAACGGGAAACTGCAAAAGCATTATAGTATAGAGTGGAAAACATCAAAATTTAAAGACTTTAAGAATTACAGATAAAAGAAATCTCTCAAAGCTCTGACACACAGCCTAGAATTAAGCACAAGAAGATGTGTGTGTCCCTTTGTCTTTCCTTATATACACACTTCCCAGTCCTTCACAAGTTTTCTTATGGATTATAGTCAAAGTCCTGCTATGACTATTGTCAGCGACAAAACTCAGATGTCATCAGGTACCTTCCCAGGGAGAGAAAATCCTATTTGTTCAAATGTCCAGTTCTTCACAAGGAAAGGCTAATTCTTCCATTAATTCAGGCAGCACTGACCTTAATTTTCTTGCTCCTGGATGGGAGATCTGATCAAATAAAACACTCACACAAACTCCTGGATTTATCCTGCTGAGGAAAATAGTGGCTGGCCTGCCTAGTATCACAGCACTTGATGCCTGTTCTGCATGGCTTTTTGCATAACATCTGGGGAGCGCCTACTTCTAAGGAAGTTTGAAAATGGTCCCTTTCATCAGCATCAGATCCCATTGTATTCAATGAGAGCTGCAGGTGTTCTGTACCACTTGGGGCCAGGCCCTTCATCATAATAAAAAGGCCAGATTTGAGCTGGAAGCTCTGTCATTAAAACTGCCTGTAGTGTATTAGTAATCTGCTGAACCTCCTAGAGGCCCAGAGAAACCTTCTGCTGCGTTACTTTAACTCTTTGTGATTATCAGAAGAGTGAAGATTTGAGAAGGGGCGCATTAAATTCCTCTCATATCCCTTCTCATATCCCTTCTCTGAGTTACCCAAAGACGAATAAACCAAACAAAACATTTCTTGGAAGCACAAAGTAAAAGGAGCTCTCTCTGTATGAGACAGCATTGACTGTCAAAAGTGCCCACAATGTTGTTTAAGATGACTGACAGCCTCTTCTTCCATTTTATTTTAGAGCTACTTTAATTTATTGAACACCTGGAGATGCTTATGAGACTATCCTAACCAGGTTTTAGTGCCTCTGATCCACTCAACAAATCCATTTTCCCTGTGCTTTCTTCCCAAGAAGTGTGCACCATTTCATGCAACGGGTTTATCACAGGCCTTTGGGGACTTCTGCTCCAGCCAAGGGTAATGTGCTCAAGGGGAGGCTGCAAGCCTGAAGGCACCTTGATGATTTATGTTGCTCTTCTGCATAAAATCAGGGTAAAATCATGAGGACAGACATAGTAAGGGGGCAGAGACTGCACAGAGACCCATGATTTCTCTGATGGGGAGATCGGCTGACAGGCACCATGTGGGTCATCTGCTACCAGGGCAGTGATGTGGAAACATTTGAAGCCAGGACACAATATGGTCCTGCATTGAGGGCCCAAGAGCCATTGTCATCTGGCATAGATCAGAGTGGTACATTGGTGCTGTGGGATCAGCTGGAGGAAAATACAGGAGGAAAAAAGAGGGACTGGTTTACTCAGGGAAGGCTAAATGCAATAAAGAGTCTGGCTCTACACATCATATTCATTAAAAACAAAATATTGGATCAGAATGGCTGTTCAAATTGTTTCAGCTAAATATTAGGATATGACCCAAATCTTCAATCCAAGTGAACATATGCATACACTTTTCTGAAGCTCAAATTATTTAGTCAGTCGAGATTTAAGAAAAGGGAGAGATTTGCTTTCATGGGGTAGGTAGTTGTTTATTTTATATTTGAATTTTCACAGAAGATTGTGCTTGTTGGAGTCAGGAAAAACCAAAACTTTTATCCCAACAGATCTGCATAGAGTCTTGGACAATCTTACGATGAGGTTTGGAAAAGCTTCTGAGAAACTTGCTAATATCTATAGCCAAACTTACTAATATTTGCCAATTTCTGTTATTGGAATATTTCTCCCTGTCAAAAGCCATGACTTGCACAACTCAGAAAGGTCCACAGGGAGATTTTCATTCCTTTTTCTTTTCCTTTTGCATCTCATGAGATTCTGCATGTAATTTTATTACAAGCCAGAGGCCACATTACTGTGAGCTTCAAAAAACAATTAGGACTGTGGTCACAGCAACTTGCAGAGAGTGTGATGAATTAATAGCATCATGTTATAACTTGATAATGATGCCATGTCACAAGTTTAGCATAGATTATCATGTAATTTCTCTCTCACTTAAAATGAACCTGAAACAAACCCCAAAACAATCCCAACCTCTGCGATTTGGCTCCCAGTCTTATGCTTTGCAATGTCAATTAAGCTGTGACAGGCTGTGCCAAAATCCTGAATCAGAAGCCCATCTATTTTTTATCATATCCATCAAGATCCAAAACCTGTCAAAATAGAGACCTGTCTTTGTTTCCAAGAGAGCTCAGCAGTGCAAAGCTGCTGGTACTGACCTGACACCCATTCTCTGCAGGTAAGGGTTCTGTTATGCTCTCCTGGATAGGTGTCCAGGTCTTCTCCAATGATTTGAGGTGAAAAAGCAGCCCCAGCCCTTGTAGTGAGTCTGATAAACACTCCCACCCATAGATCTGCCAAAAAGGAGCTACCATGAAGGTTCTGTAGGTTTGCATACTACTGGTAGTAGTCTTTTTAAGGACAGGGGAAAGTTTTCAGCTCTGTCTGGACTGCTTGTCTGCTTGTGGTTGGAAGCTTGAATAGGCTATCCCACAGACACAAGTACCACTGCTCATTCTGCCAAAGAATCTTATTTAGCTGTACTGACATAGCAGCTGCTTTTGGATCCAAGAGCTGTCAGTCTAAGACAAAGGAGACAGATTTCACATGTAGTCAAGATGTTAGGGCATCCAAAAAATATAATATCATCACACATGAAAACACGGCTCTCTTATTGTGGTTATCATCTTTGGCACTAGAACATAGGTATTGCCCTTCACTCTAATGACTTCAGCTGAAAACTATTCTAAATGAACTTTTCAGGAATCTTTTTTCTTTGTCTCATTCCTTCAGCTCCTTTAGAAAGTCTTGGAACCAGGTGGTTAAACTGATACTCCCCTCTCTTGCTCGGATCTTGAAGTTTATTACCTAGTTCAGAAATCATGTAGCTCTTGTTCCATTCCGTAACTTAATGAGCTTTCACTGTAGATTCAACCAGGCTGGAAAAACCACCCTCTCTGGCACTAGGAGGAGAGGAAGGAACAATTTGAGAGAGTGGGACATGGGCATGGTTCCTTCTCTTGCCTATGTAGCATTTTCACCTTAAAAATGCGGGAAAAGGGATTATAACAACTAGGGGTGGTTCTGCATTGCAACACACCTGTCCTCTGGGGAAGGCTGGGTCTGGAGGAGAACCCTGATGTCTTTGGCAGCAAAGTCCCTTCAGCATCCTGATGCTTTGTCTCCCTTTCTCTTGCTGTCTTGTGGTCTGCCTGGCAGTGCTGGTATTTCAGCTTTCGTCCTCAGGTTGGACTTTGTTTGTTAAGATGTATGTCCACTTCCAAGCACATTGACAGAAGACATGAATTACAAATATTATGATGCATTAAGCTGTGAAAAGACAATGGTTAAGTAAGAAAGCTGAACAGCGGAGACCAAGGAAAAATGGAATTCCATCAAACGGGAAGATGAACAGAACTACACTGACATCTGCTGGTCCATACATCAGTGCTGGTATTGTTACTGCCATTGAAAACTGCTACGGTGGTGATGGGGAAAAATGACACGTTAAACTCAATAAATCCTTCAAAGATACCTGCCACTTCCTTCACATTTATCCATCACCTACTGCCCAACTGCACTCTCTGGTCATCTGGGCAGGATCTCATAGGGAAAAAAGTTTTTATATTTGTCCAAGAGTAGAGTGTTTATTTCTTTTTCTTTTTTTTTATCTTGTTTTCTTTTTTTTTTTTTTCTTTTTGAGGCAGGGAATGTTTCAGGTTACCAGAGATCTGTGTGGACTGCTGGATTGCAGAGATCCTGCACAGTGTGTGTGCACAGACTGGCTCTGTAGTGCTTGCACACCAAACTTCACATACATGGGACACCACAGCCTGCAGTGCTGCACCCCTGTGCATGCATCCAACAAATCTAGGAACTGATTGAACTTGCTAAGTAAGCACTGATCAATTGTACAGAATGTAGGCAGTAGGTCTGGGGAGTCCTTGATGATACAAATTGACTGCATTGCCCTTAAGCAATTGCTTCTGTCCAGGAAATTTTTCAGAGAAATGTGGAAGCAATTACTTCCAGATTTTCAAATTATGGCAGATATTTTTTATATTGCATTTTTTAAAAATTAAGATACAGAACACTTCACTGCTGTAAAGTTTCGTTTTGCATCTAAGGGAAGAAAAGTCACTGGGAAAGGAGACTATTAGGCTTAACAGAAGATACATACACAGAAGGACTGTGATTTGGGAAATCCTATAGCATATCCTTTCACCTTTACAAACCTTTCAGGGTTCTAGGGTCTTCTGTAACACTGAATCCTCATCTTCTCAAGATATGAAGAGTAAAATGGATGCTCTAAAAACCACTTGTCAATTTAGACTCATATATGCTAGGAAAGCTGTGTGTGGGAACAAGGAGGTGATAAGTACAGCAGGAAATTATTATTTTTCCTTTAATTTGGTTACTTATATACATTTCTTACATATTGGTAAGTGATTAAAGCACTAGCCTTATAACTCAAGAGAAAATAAAGCCTGTGATATCTTTATACATGAGAAAACAGTTCATTGCTTCTCAGAAAGACACCTCCTCAAAACACTCCTTTCCCTTAAATGGTAAGTTAACAATTATATAGTATTTATTTTACTGAAAAATAACAGTCTTTACGGAAAGCAGCTGATTCACTTGCAAATATGCAGCCCGCACCCTTAGTGTCTTAATCCCGATGACAAGGGGGTGGAGCTGGACCATCTGAAAAGGAGCTCTCCGTTTCCTTTCCAAATCACTGCTTTGGGATTTCTCTGGTTTGGTTTTGATTGTTCTGCTTTTACTGCACGTAGAGCACCTTCTTTGCACATCTAAATGCAGAGGTGAAAAGATCTTGCTGTTGGAAGTGCATTCATATATGAAAAGTCAGACATTTGTTGAAAGTCATTGCTCCTTAGCCATTACCAAAGAGTGAAAGGAAGCAGCTAGAGCAAACAAGCAAAATATCTTCTGAAGGACAGATAAGAATTGATTAGAAAATTTTTGGACATTTCTCATAATTAATATCAGTTAAATCCATTTCACAAAAACACTCCAGAGAAAACCAGCTTTAGACTTGGAATATTCACCTCCCTCTCACTTCCCTGCATTTGTTTCAAAATCAGAAGACCTAGGAAGTTTCAGAAACTTAGCTTATCAAGAGAAGGTTAAAAGGTATCTTGACCAAATGCTATTCTTATTTCATGGAGGAATACAGAGCTGATAACAAATTTTCAGTCCACCAGACAGAGCAGAAAACTAAACTGTTGCTAAATGTGGGAAGAATAGAGCCACTAACAGAGAAAATGTGGCTGGATGGGATTGTCACTTCCCTGTCTTCATAAGCTGATCCAAAAAAACAGATGCAGGGTCCAAATTCAATTTTCAAATGGTATTAAGGTTTAAAGTAGTTTAAGTTTCTTCCCTTAATGAGAAAATATTCAGTAATGCACTATTTGCACAGATTTTAAGGCTGGAAAAAGACTGCTTTGAACATCTGATATAATGAATAACTTTGGCCAAAGAACTCACAAATGTTAATTTCATCTTTGAGGTCAACTGATGCTCCTGATTTGAATAATTAGGTTTTTTTAAAACTCAGCCATGGAAATTGCAGTGAAATAATAGCAAATTATTTCAATAATCAATTACAGTTGTTTAAAAATTTTGCCTTATTAACAATTTGATTTTTTTCTAGGCTTATATTCTTGTTATTTCTTTATTTTCCAGACTGCAGAGACATCTATAATTGTGGTTTTGTTCCTTAAGAAAGTATAGGCAGTCTGGGACATACTTTCTATTTCCTCTCTTCTTTGATAAGCCAAAAGGCTTGAGCATCTTCAGTCTTTTACTACTAACAATGTGTTCTGTGTTTTTCATCATTCCCTAAGATTTTTTTTTTCTGAGACCTCTTCACATTTTCAGTATTCCTAAAATATTTCACTGTAGCAAGTAGCTAACAGACAATTGGCAGGGTACAGCTGATGTGGAGTAGCTAGATAAGCCATGGTAACTTACCCATCATGGAGTAGCCAGTTCTGCATGAGCCAAAAGTGAGCTGTACTTTTTAAAATACTGCAGCTCATGTCATTATTTTGTTTCAACAGCTAAAATCTGTCATCCAGACATAATGAATTATGGAGATATTATCCAACCAGCCTGGACAAATATATCATTTAATAGTCCTCACAGTGGAAAATAAATCCTTATGATTCCAAGTGGTTTTGGAGATATGCCACACCCAGATGTACAAATAACAGCTTCCACAAAGTAATACTAACCTGAAGACTTTCCAAAACCAGACAACGTACCCCAACAGGAATCCATCAAGAGATAACTGTGTCTCTACTAAATCTTGAGATAAATGCTTAAGACTCTTCAGTTTTGAGTACCTCAGCTTGAGGCTTCCCAGAGATTTTTGCTAATGCAGATTATGGGGGTTTTTTAATTTTTTTTTTTCTTATTTAGCAAAGATAACTATGTCAAAAATGCAGCATCTTGCTTCTGTTGTGATGACATTCTACATGCTTTTGAGTTCAAGCAGTTTATTCTCATCAACTGATGCTTGATCTCATTCAATTGAAATATTCTTTAAAATGTTCTGGTGGAGGTCTGGACCCCAGGTAACAGGTTGCTTTCCTTGCTTTCATTTGAAGAAGCCATTCAATGTAGCCCCTGCGTGTCTTTGGATGATGGTCTGGAAACTACTTTCTTGACATCCGCATACAATGCCTACCCTGAAACAGCTATTTCAAAAGATGAGATCAAGAATAGGCAAGCTAAAACCCTGATGGAAAGGTATTACAATGACTGCATTTGCTAATTTTTTCATCAGAGGAGTCTGTTGGTTTTCAAGGCACCCCACACAAAGTGTTGTATAGACAGGCTTCTTTCTGGATGAAGGTCTAACCAGAAATAATGCTGTTATAAATCTGGGACGTGTTCTGCATTCCATTCAATTAAGATAATGACTATGATCATCAGAAAGGGGATTTCCCAGAACATTTGGTACCTATTTTGCAATTAGTAAAAAATTGAAATTATAAGTGTACTTGTGGACTTACACAGTAGAACTGGTCTTACATTGGTGGCTTTGAAAAATGTGTCTAATATTGGAAAGGAAAAAGAATTTCATGTACTGTCTTGACTGCACAAATAAAGAAATTAGAGAGATATGATTAGAAATCTTCCTAGCTCATTTGAACACTTGTCTCCAGCTCAGAGAAGCACCACACCCATAGTTTCTGGGAATAAATCCATTAATGAATGAGTGAAAAAGTTTTTAACAGAAGTTTTGCATTGGGTAAAAAAAGTCATGGCAGAGGTTGGCCTTTATTATCCTCCTGAGCCGGAGTTATAACAAGAGTATAATAGGTGGGACACAGGGCCTGTAACATAACAAAATGTAAAATGCAATCCCAAATGCAGGAGAAAAATGTGGATATTGGCAGCTAGGAGGGAAAAGAACAGTGATATTATTTACCTTCACACTTCCGTAGCAAATGCAAAGCCGAATCTCTGTCTTCTATGTTCTTTTTTCCAGTGCAGCTTCCTCGATGGGTTTATATTGACACCAGTGGCATAAATAACTCTAGTGAAATCACCCAAACAGTTCTTGGCAAGAACCATGGTGAGACTTCAGTTGGACTTCATCACTCCCTGGACAATTATCTGTGACACGTAACAGTGTACACTGGGAGCTGACCTTATTATAGAGAATAAATCTGCTGCACGTGGGATGCATCAACCACATAGCACAAATGCAGATCCACTGTAGAGCATGAGTGTGATATGGTGGGCAGATGTTACATTGCATCATTTGTTCTGTTCCTTTCAGTGTTGTCAGATATGTTCAGACACTGCCATGCACGTTGCCACAAGACCAATGAGTTCTATAAACACAGAAAGGAGAAAATCCACATTCCTTCAGACAGTGACAAGGTTTGAACATCAATGTGTGCAGAAGAAGCTTTCTGAAAGGTAAGACATGGGTTTTGAAAATAATTTAAGGGTATTTCAGGATGCTGAAATGCCTCAGTAGATGTAGCTGATGCCTCTGTGCATCCTCCAGTTTTTCAAAAATCATGCTTTATTTGAATACAGTACACCATCTGAGCAAGTAACCTAGACCTCACACAGGATCTGTTCCATGCAAGCAAAGAGACATTTTATATCTCTTTACTGGCTTTGATGTTGAAATGAGCCAGTCCTCATGCTGACACAGCAACTGAAGCGTGCACACCTCGGCGGTCTGGTTTACATGTGAAAACACACATCAGAGTGGCTGCAGGCTTTGCTCTTTTAATCGTGCCATTTTTCTCCCAAAGCTAACCTAAGCAAAGTTAAAAGGTTTGAAAAAACAAAACAAAACTGAAAAAACCCACAACAGAATAGTGCCTTGCAGAAGTAAAAAGCAGAGAAATAAATTGTGCCCTTTTACATCCTTTCAAGCAGCACTTGTTTCCAGCCTGTAGCAGGTGCCCTTCAACCAGTGACACACAAAGAGAAGGGACAGAATAAATCTGTTGTCCAGCAAAGTGGCATTCTGAGTCCTGCAGGTTCACTCCTCACCCTTTTCTTTTTATTTCCTCAGGGGTAGCAGTGAAGCTTGATGATGCTGTGGGCTCCTAGTTCATGGGCCAGTGGCTTTTCTTTCTGTCACCTGCTGGGCCACTGTCATGATGAGAAGTAACATTTTTCCAGGGTAACATTTTACATGCCACAGCTGTCTTACTTGAGGTCCAGAAAGGTCTGTACAAGAATTTACTCTGTATACGCATGGCCAGGTAAGAATCTCAAATAATAAAAATAACATGCAGCTTCTATAGTAACAATTTATTACCGAATAAAAAACATATTGAAGTTTGGAGATGAAAATAAAATACACTGAAAATTCATAAGCAGTGTATGGCTAATTCCTTTTTTATGAAAACCATACAGCACAGATTTGCAGAACATTCACTTCTTCCATTGACACCAGTTGGAATTATTAGGTCAGTGCCTTTGGAAATCTTAAATCTGCAAAGAATATTTAACTTCCAATTAAACTGCTAGCTCTACTTAATTAAAAGGACAGGCTAGTAAAAATTCATGCTTAAAATATTTTCCATTCATCATGATACATATTTTTGAGTCTCATAAAACAGAATAAAAGTCATTCTGAAAAGTGACCAGTCACAAAATTGTCATTTTTCTAGCAATGGTTTATTATTTTGCTGAAATTTTATATTATAATGTTTCTTTGTTCTTCTCAGAAGAAAATGAACATCTAACAGTTTCTTGTTATTTTGTTTTGTTCATTTTCCTTTTCTCCTCCATAGCAAGACAGAATACAGAAATGGAGAGAATGAAAAAATGGAAAAAATAAGAAATAAAATACGGCAAAAAACCTGATAACTTAAAAAACTCACACAAGAAAAAGCTTTCATTTTGAAAACAAACATAAAAATTAATACAGCTATCTGAAAATTCTTAAATTATGTCACTAATTTCATTTTGACATTTTTATGGAAAATAGCATTAACAACATTTTAGAAATATCACCAGACTTTTATTTTTTATTTAAAGGATCAGACTCTGATCCTTTATGTGAATGTTATGAGAGAGAGAGTGTTTCATTTGCACACAAAAACAAAAGGGAAGCCTATGAAATAATTACCTTGCTTTTTGCCTTTCTTCTATGTTCTGGTTTTTAAAGATATAAAAAAGGACAAATAATTTCCCACAATTGAAAAAATGTTTTCTATCCTGCCCAAAATTCGGAGCGAATCCAACATCATTTGATGGTTAAAAAAACAGCAGAAACAATGAATTCATCAGAAGAATTCCTGCAAGGAGCTGTATGCCCACAACACATTAATATTGCAGATTATACCTGAAAAACAAGCTTAAGTCTGGGTGCCTCTTCAAATCTGTCAGACACGAGATTTCTTTCATTGTTAAAGGTTAATTAAAATAAAACAGCTGGCATAGTCCTGCGTTAAGAATTCCAGACCAAGAAACAGAAGATCTGAGTTTCAGACCCTTCTGTGGGTAGCATAATGTATTGTTTTTCCATGATTTATTTGTGTTGTGAGAGCTCCTAATGACCCCCTGGTGACACAGAAAGAGAGAAAGATTTGTCTATGACACCAACTGCTCTGAAATCATGGATCTTCTGAGTTTTTGTCCAGTGCTGTGAGAGACTACACTGTCTGTTTTAATTATTTGTTAAATGTTGATTTCCTGCTTCCAAGTACAGGATAATATTAAAACTGCAATTAAAGGCATTTAACAAAAAAAGCTAGAGACATTTGTGTCCCTGGAATTACCACCCTGGGTACAGATATGATAATTCCAGGTTCTCAGAGCAATCAAATCATTGCCAAACAGAAATCCTTTTTGCCCTCTTGCTTGCTTGCTTGCTTGCTTGCTTTCTTCCTTCCTTCCTTCCTTCCCTTTTTCATTTCCTTTGTCCAAATTTCTGCAGTGAATTCTCCTCTGCCACCTGCTTTTTATCTCTAATTTCCCCCCATCGTAGTTCCTCAGCATCAGCCCCAGGGGTTCTGCCTCAACAAACTATTTCTGAAGTTCAGATTCAGGCTCTATTCTCAGCTCTCCTAATACTCTCTGATTTCTATTATGCACACAGATGCTCCAAAATGCACATTAGGCATTTCTGTCTAGAGATTTGCTGCCTGAAGAAATATCTATTTGCAGCATCCAGAAGATGTGGATGCTGTTGTGCACTCCTTTAGAGGACAGTCTGTCTCTCTCCCAGTAGCTTTGGATTTACCTGGAGGGAGGAGTAACCTCACAAAATTTTCTTGTCCTGGCCCATCTCCCCAGTGCCAGGAAACATGTAACTAATTAATGGGACTTCAATTCTTGACTTGACCAGCTGTGTCAAAGCAAGGATGCCATAGACTCCCAAGTGCTGTAAGATCTATAATTCAACTTCCATATAAAAAAAAGTCAATATTGGACAAGAGAATGACATTTAAAAATCATAAAATAAGTAGCTTGGTATTTACCTAAGATGATCTTTTCTTCACATAGTTTTATAGAACATGTGGTGGCTTCTTCATACTTCTCCCACGTTTTTCATGAGTGGAATAATTCTCCTCCAGTTTTAGAAGAAGGCAGTGCAGGAGAAGTGCAGTCATCAAGGGAAGACAGCAGAGAATAGGCAGCTTCAGATACATTGAAATTTTATGCTCCAAAAGAAGTTAGGATCCGTGGAACTTGTGGTTTTCTTCCTGGTTAAAACAGTGTGTTGAAGAAAAAGTCATTATTTGGGCACATAGAGTATAATGACCTTAGCTTCACTGCACCAACTCACCTGCATGTAGCTCCAGTTTGTGGGAGTATTTAGGGCTGCAGGATCTGTCTTAACACCCTTTTCCACTAAGATCTGAAGACAGAGTTCTCTTTAGGGAGCTCAGTGAGCCAAGAAAAAGCAGGACAGCTTGGCATGTGTTAGGCTCTGGCCTTGCTCTAAGTGCCCAGCACATCATTCTTTTTCACCTGTGAGTGACATGAGTTAAAGAAAAATAACTAAGTTGATGTATGTGGTGTGTTAGAATATCTCTTTACCAAACCTGGAAAAATAAAAGAGGTGTTCATGAGTAAACAGTGTAAGTCACATCAACACAAATATACCTAAAACTGGTGTCAGTGGGGAAGGAATTGCCTACTACGGTGGTGCACCAGTGGGACACTGGGGCAAACAAAAACAAATGGCAGCAAAATCAACCTGGAGTGAGTGGAGATCAGAGTTTTTTTCCCCTTCTTCTCTTGCCTCTCATTGAAGATCTTTTTTTGCTTGTTTGTCGGCTACATTTTGTTAGTTTTCCTTTCATTTATTTTCCCTATTTTATCTTGAACTTCAAATACTTTGTATCAGCCAACTAATTCTGAAAAGCTGCTGCATGTTCACTTTGATCATTATCTGACTCTCTCTTTTTCCTTCCAATTTCTTTCCTTTTAGGTGCCGAAACACCACAACAGAGCATATTGTTTTGCTGTGTAAAAAACATTGTTTTCTGCAACTTCTGTTTCAAAGACCACTTGCTTAACAACATTGAGAAGTCAAGCAGAGAGAAAAGGAAGATGGTATTTAGATGATTATTTTAAAGATTTGAACTTTCACAGCTACTCAAAACACAAGGCCGAACTATTCAATTAGGCACAAATTAATTATTGGAACTGGAACTGTCTCTGACTCCTGAGCTCTCCACACCTTTTGCTTGTCATCCAGGACAAAGCTGGACAATAGGACCAGGATCAGCAGATTGCTCAGCCCTTGATGAGACCAAAAAGAAGGCACAGAAACTTTCTGAACCAACCCAAGACAGACTGGAGAAAGTGATTGCCAAAACTGATTGTAGAGCTATGCTTTTTTCTCACTTCTCCTGTTCTAGGCCCACTGAAAACATGAGTCTTTTCATCCCTTGAGATATGGATCTTGAGAGATAAGAAGGAATTTCCTAGGAAGAGGAAGCTAAATCAATTTGGAGAGGGTTTTTTGTTATTTGGGTGATTGGATTTGAGGTTTTTTTGATTTTGTATTTTTTTAAATAGCTCTCCTCCTCTCTGACAGATGTAGGAGTTTTCTGCTGTATGGGCAAGCTTCCTGCTGGCTGATGGGAACCTTTTGAATGAGCATCAACTAGCACCACATTGCCTGGCCCAACAAACGAAGCATGCTGATAGGCTTGAAATATTCTGATGGTCAGCATTTGCATTAGTACTGCAGGCCACAGTATCTCTGATCTGCATTACCATTCTGACCCCTCTTTCCTGTTCATATGCACTGCCACTGACCTTCACAAAGATACAAATTCCAGCTTACTTCACTTCAAATGCGAGTGTGTGAGTCAGCCCCCTGAGGGAATTGCAAGGAATTCATTATAGCAACACAAGAGAAAGCTAGGGAGGAAGTAATGTGCTTTCTTAACACAAAAGGGAAAAGAAATAGATGGTAAGAGAACCAAGTGAAGCCCAAGAAATCTCGAGCTCTAATCTGACATAGTGGCATGAAACTCAGTTGTTATTGTCTGTAGGTGGATGACCTTATTGGGGCTTAAAAAGTAAACCCAAGTCTTGTCTGATCCCTGTGTAGCCTGCCAAGCCAACAACTTCCAGGAGAGGAAAGCTTCATGATCAATACAAACCCACCAGAGGTACTGCATTGTTGTGGGTTAGATCTTTCAGAGAAATAAAAGATTCCCCAGGCATAGAAATTAGAAGAGAGTAGTATCTATTCTGTTGTCCTGTCTAGCTCATCTATCAGTGATTCCTTAGAAATGTCTGGCACAGACTACACCAGCATGACTGCCTTTTAAAAAGGTCCTAATGAAAGAGTTTTCCTCCTGAGTACAAGACTCTCCTGAAACTATATAACAGTTAAGGACCCCATTATCTTTTCCACAAGAACATGGTATCAGCTCCAGTTCTTACTCCAGTAAATTACATTTTGACTATTCAAATTCTTTCCAAAACACTTTTCCACTTTCATATCCTCTCATTCACTTTCAATCACCAGACAGTATGACATTGAGCTAAAAATCCATCCTGTTCCACCAAAGTGGCTGAATTTAGAAGACTGAAGTGCATCTGAGCAAGGAAAAGGGCTATACAAGGGGTTTGCTGCCATTCACATAAAATATAGCTGGAAAGAGGCAAAAGAACTCTAAAACCTTACAAGTGTGTATTGATGTACTGAATATGGTGAAGTTGAGTCCAAATTACCTTCAGCAGGAATCCAGAAGCCAGTATAAGCGCACAGAGCAATATTACCCCCTGATATTCATCTGTTTTGGTAAAAATGTAAAAATCATGCAAATTTCAATAAAGCTTTTTTGCTCTCATAACTCAATAGAAAGTATCATTAACAGTAATTATTGCCCAGTAATAATTAAAGGAAAAGGCTTTTAAAAATATTTTCTATCATTAGTATACTAGCAATATTTTTCTGTACAATTTTGTAGCATAGGGATTTCTTCTCTTTGTGATTCAGAACATTTTAAGAAATAACAGGAAGCAGTTGTCCTCTTGCTCATTTTTGCTATTTGTTTTACTAGTTTTCTATAAACTCCCATCTAGCACTCACTTCTGTTTACTTCTCTGAGGATGTTTGCATCAAACATGGAAATATCATTAACAAAGATACACTAACATACAAAACACAAAACTACAGTCAAAAATCATTGTACAGAAAGAGATAGTCTACTTCTTTCCAGAACTATTCATCAACATTCACAAAGAGGAGCTGAATTCTCAGTACAGTGCTCAGATAGACCCAATGGCAGTTACATACTCTGCTAAAATCTGGAAAAGCTCAGTATCTATTAGTGAACTGGCCCAGAGCTCCTGTTTCTCAGAAATTAGGTGGTTTCTTCCAAGCATGGAACTTGAATTAAACTTTTTTGCTTAATTCGTTTTAAATACTTTTCAACCCTATGTTTTTAAGACAGATGTTCTTTGATATGTTGGTTTCAGGAGGGTCCAGATTTTTACATGTTCTGCAGATTGCAGCAGTGTTTTCCTGCAGAATCCCTCCTTTCAGTTGCTCAATACCCCAACCTATTTACAAGCATTCAAGGCAATGGAAGAAAATATTAAATTCTTTGGCAGCTAACAGGATCCCACTCCTTGCCAAAATAGAAACAGGTACCACAGAATGTAATTCACAAAATCAAATAAGGTGGATATGGAAAATACCTTACCCTGTCCTAATAGAGTTGGCCCCTCTCCCAAGCATACACACTCCCATGTTGTCCCCCAGTATTACCAATGCCTGAGGAGATTTGCACTCCTTCTTATGCTACAGCTATTCAATCTTTCAGATTTTTCTGTTGCTGGGAGTTAAACAAGCCTGGTAATGCTCAAATCTTGACAAATTTGATTCGATCAAAAGTTTGGTAAAGTTTTGAAGAAAGGAGATGTGGTTCTGCCAAAATCTACAACCCCAAATCTCAGCCCCTCTTCTGCTTTCCTATTCCTGAGAGACAAATTTACTCTGCTCCTCTTTGGATGCACAACTTGAGATGAGGCCTGAACAGGCAGCCCCAGAGGGTGATGTCCCTTCCAGTCTGAGACGTGGCCAGGAAAAAAAGCTGACCATAGCAGCTCATGAGCATGTGAGTCTTTGCTGTCATCACAGCACCCACTGCAGCTAAGAGCATGAGTGGTAGTCTTGGCACTAGCCTCCACACTTTATCCTCTCCAGAGAGTATGCCCCAATGGCAGTATTTTTTGGTAGTCACCCCTGAAGACCAACTGCGGTATCATTGTTACTTGTGGAACGCCTGTCCTCCCAACAATCAAATGGAAGGTTATTTGTACCCCAGCAGCAGTGATATGGACACGGGTCTGTTAGGAAGGAGCATAGATCACTACATTTTATATGCCCAACTGAACAAACAGCACATGCTTGCAGCTTTTGGAAGTCACTAGAGATCTGGGTCAGATTCAAATCAGCAACCTAGAGGTGAAAGTCTCTGTATCCCATTACCAAATCCTGAGACATCCAGTCCCCCATGCACATATTAATAGTTGATCATTATGAATTCCATGTTGGGATAATTAATTACCACATCTGAACTCTGCCTTAGGAATTATTAGATCATTTGGGGCCTGTAATTTATTTTATTTAGCACTGTATGAAAACTGCTGCTGCCTTTTTTTTTTTTTTTAAAAAAAAACCCTGTACTTTAGGTTCTGAGAAGTACATAGTTTTTTTTTCTGCAAAACGCAAACCACAAAACAAATATATCTCTTATTGGGCCTGGAGTAGTCCTACAGGATTTGTTAGCAGGCTCTGATGATAGACGTGAGCAGCCATGCATCCAACTAATGAGCTGGCTCAAGGGATAAAGAACACACCAAGCCACTAGCAATGGATGTGGAAAAAGAGCCAGGGGAATGGTAGAGCATGTTGCCAAATGATGAGTCTTAAAGGTGGCTTCCCATATGAAATTAAAGGTTTTTGCAAAAGCAAAATCTGTTTTTCTCGCTCAAAAAATGAAAAAGATAATAAGACACACTTCTGAAATGAACATTCTCTCTGTCTCCATTATGTCCTTAACAACATGAGCTCGCTTATAGAGAGCCAAATCCTTCAGACATGATTTAACCCGTGCTTTCAGGAAGCTTTGGTAGGTGTTGTGTAATGAGTCCTGAATAAAGACACAGTTGGGGACTGCAGAAATTTTGGTCCTTTGTGGATAGGAGTTATAATTCCAAAGAAGTTGTTGCAAGAAGCCTGTTCTATGCATAGAAAGGTAAGGATAAGTATCAACTCCCTTTTTCTACAGACTCTGCTTGCTATTCTGTTCTTTGCTGCAGGGATTTGTCTCTAGTTAGGTCTGAAGCTCTCTTCAATCCAAGGGCCAGATTCTGCCCTTCCAATACATGTGTGGAATTTATTCCTTGAAAAATATATTTTATTTTCAGCAGTGCAGACTAAAGTAATGTCTATTGATTTTTTTTCAGCAGACAGAATACTTTGTGCTGTTTTCACTTGTGTCAACAATTGGTAGGTATCTAACTATAGGATGAAAAGTGTCTCAGGAGATGTAAAAATACAATCCAGGATTGTTAACATTTGTAAGCCTCTATAATGCTTCAGTCTGGGCAAGATCCACTCGCTTTATCTTAACTAATGTAAATAAAACAAATATTATTTCTCTAAAAACTTCAGGAAAATTAGTTGCAGAAAACAGAATCACTGTCCCTTTTGTTTTGTAATGATTTCTTTCTTCCACCTTTATTCAATCACCTGCTAGTAACTGACCTTTTAGTCCTGGGAAGATCCCAGGAATCCTGAAAGAAACAAACTGACTTCTCTGAGCTTCCAAGGAAAATCCTTGGTCTTAATAGTGTAAAAGATCCTGGAAAATTATCTTCATTTGATCTAAACTTGATCATAATTTACTGGCTTTGAGTATTCTTACTACTTACCCCTTCCTCATCTTGAATTAGATCTCAGCTCTAGGGCTTGTGGACTGTGTGTGTTCAGCCAGCCACGAAGGTTCACAACCATGAAATAAGAAGTTCATCTTTGAGAGGAAGCAGACATTGATTTTGCACATATGTGATCACGTGTGGATGTTTGTGCTCATATGGGGATGTCATTTCTTTTTCTCAAAGGTGCACATTTTGTATTTTCTGAGCGGACACTTGGGAATCCTGAAAGGCACTACTGAAGATATTTTCCTCCACTGTTATTTTTTCCACTAGGGAGTTTACATTTCAGGAAATCTCTGTTTATCTTATTGAGGTGCTGGAAAGAAGGTTTGGGCATGCAAACCTCCTTGCTAATAAACAGAAGGATCATCAAACATAAATGACCCTGGCAAATTGGGACATAGGCACACTACAAAGAACAGTGCATTGCAATATATAGCCCACACATTCCATAAGGTAAGTGTAGCTCAATATAAAACATAATTCTTGAAATACTGTGGGATCTCTCATGCAAATAACAAATCCATAGTCACCCAAAGCTGTACAGCAACTTTGTTTAACACTGTAACACTGATGATCACTATGGTGAGTTTGAGTTTCTTTTGTATGGGACGTGTAGGTTACTGACTGGTGTGCCTTCCTTCAATGTTAGGAAGCTGCCTGTTATGTCTATGTGATGGGATTTCTACAACTTAAGAATCATAGTCAATTATTTGACCATGTTTTGAGCACTTCTTCTAACAGAAATCAAGCTGCTGTGCAAGACAGAGGTTACCATCACAGCTACCAATCAGCTACTGCTGATTATTTCATGATCCATCCCAGTCACAGCCTCATCAATTACTGATCCCATTTCCATCACATTTGTGGTGCATCTGTGCATCCATGTTTCCAATTTTAAGTGTTCTGGACTCTTTCATGCAACATTAAGACCTTTTGTGATACTCCGGGATTAATTCACCCTCCATTTTGTGAGGCTTTTCAAAGATCTTGAGTCTCTAACCTCAGGTGTGCCAGAAGTTTAGATTACTTGTAGCTGAGTACTGCCTAAATTCTTCCAAGATGCAAAATCAGACCTGAAGAGGACAAATCTTAGTGCGATTACACTTCTTTCTTTGAGCAAATATCATAGAAAAAAATTTCCCCTTTTTGAATTTTGCAACTTTGCAACTTATAAGCTTGCAAGAGTTTTAGGAACATTAAGAAAATGACCCTAATATTCTGAAATCTAACAAAAGATTTGAGATTGATATGTTATGATTAACATTTCAGAGAAGGATTCAAATTTGTTCTTATGCCACCTAACAAACACAGCCTGTAACAGTATCTCTCCATACATTCAGTCACTTTTCTTGACATTTCACTACCAAGCACAAATACCCTGATTGCTCTTGACCCAGCTTCTTGGAACTCAAAGCCCAAGTGCCATGGAGCCAAACATAGCTCCCCTTATCAAAGTAGACTCTCTCTGAGTATGCAGGGTTATATGTCAAATTTTCTGAATTGCTAGTGTCCCCTGAACCCCATCTGCCGTCAGTGTAGAGTTGCATAAACTGATTTTTCAGACAGGGTGACACTCCAGAGCCAGGTGACAAGCCAGAACAGTGGCTGGACAATACGATGTTTAGGGAGGCTAGCATGGGTGTTACAGAGCTCCAGGGGAGAGCACTGAATAATACTCTTCAAGCCAAAATCATCTCTAGGACATAAGCACTAAATTATGTTTCCACTTCCCATACTGACAGATCTCTGGAATCTGCAGGAACTCCCCACTCTTCAAAGGATATCAGAACGCACAGTTTGCAGCTTTCAGGGATTGGCAACTTCACTTTTGTGATCTCTTGCAATGAAATTTTACCCATAATGTCATAAGAATAAGGAAATATAGCTCTCAGAAACACTAAAGCTATCAGCAGTTCCCTCCTCAGTGTCTGCACTGCTCCTTCACCTGGCCAAAGATAATCACACATACTTTGTTAAATTAAAACAGTTTGCTGATTTATATATTGACTTGTGAGGAGGTATTTCCAATTACTTTGGCATCTGTACCTTGGACAAGCTGTTCTCTCAAATCACCCTGGCACTTAATAGTCTGTGCTGAGTGGTATTTTGTATGACCCTGGCACTATTAGCCCAGCCTGGCCCATGTTTCCTTTTGCCATAGCACTAATAGTCTGGAAGTTGTTCTTGTTTTCCAAATTGATGAGTACCCAAAAAACCACTCAAAACTGGAAAAGAAACTATGCATTCAAAGGGGAAAAATAAGGTAAGTTGGAGCTGCCTGATAGCTCTTGATTGTGCTTTTTCCTCATCTGCCTCTTCTTCAGCTGCCTATACAGGAACCTAATAACAATGCTTAGGCTGGCCAACACCAACACCTGAACCAAAAAAGCCCCATGGGAACCCTGAAGAGGGAAGGATATTTCATTTGTACTTTTACTGAGATAATTGAAGCATTTCAACCTAAGTTCACTTGAACATCAGAGCTGCTTAACCAACATTGCCCTCATAGGTGGTGAGAGTTGCACTCACATAATCTTGGGATACTTTCAGCTAAGTTTCCCTATTCCCTGATGGGTTATGGAACTGCAGTAGAAGGAGAGAACAAGGGCTCAACACACTCTCTCAAGGCCAGGGCTTGCTGTCTGAGGACCCTTGAGATTTATCAGAGGCAGACTCAAGCATGTTCCCCATAATCTACAGCAAACACCACTGAACCCAATGAACATCATCTTCTTTAAAAAGAGACAAGTCACCCAACTGGATTCTGATTTTGAACACCCTAGGATGGTCTCCAAAGACAGGGATTGCAGCAGAAGAGAGGGAAGGATGTTGCAGGAATATGCTGTTCTATTAGAAGATTTCACAATGTGAGAAAGGATAATTTTTAACTTTATTGCCACAGCTCAATAGCAGGTCAGAGTTTTCACCTGGAATAAATGTAGGCACTGCCCAGTTATGATGGGCAGTTTACTGAAGTTTACTGAAAAGTCCTCCTCTTTTTTCCTCACTGTGATTTGAATTGGCCACTGTTACTTGTAATCTTTCTAGAAGCAAAACCTATCCCACTCTTGCTTTTAAAGAGAGAAAAAGAAAGTGAGAGAATATCACCTGGCCCTTGCAGAAGAATTTTAGAAGACTCTGCATCTCAGCATTTCCTAGCTTCACTGGGTATTTTCCATTGTACTTGATTATTGGCTCAATATGTATACTTCGCTACTTATATGTAAGGGGGAAAATCGACTAGCAGTTATGGGAGAAGGCAGAGCTGTCACAACATATTTCTGCAAAGCCATGATTTGTTTTGTGTTCAGTCACAGATTGTTTGGATTTCAGCTCTTATTTCAGTCCTGGCCTTAGGGTTTTCCTAGTAGTGTGGCAAGACAGAGATGCAGAGTGCTACACTGAATCCGGTATTCTCTATTTCTAATGTAGAAAAAGATGGAAGAAGAGAATTTTGTACGTAGAGGAGGGGACATGAGATGAGTTCACCCCTTATTAGTTAAAGATAGGTAATTAGAAACAGGCTTGTGGCAATACAAAACATCCAGACATATGTGTGTGGGAGGAAATACATCTTGCTTTCAGCAGGCTGGCTGTCTCAACTCCAGCCCCATGGCCAGAGCTGCTCGAGGAAAGCCTTGTGTCCACAAGTCAGAGTCAGGAAAGGGTAGAAGCTCAGGGCACTGTCAGCTTGTCGGGGTCTCACTCTTTCCACCATACAGCAGCTCCAACTGTTCTGATAACCTGTGGTCCTCACAGCCTCTGTAATACTCTCATGCTCCAGCCAAGTGTTTGTCTCAGATGCTAGAATTGGAATCTGTTATACATACATTTTCAGTATAAATGACATTAATCTGATAAGTTGGACTGATTGAATCACCATAATGCTGTATTTTTTTTTATTCTTCCATATAGAAGAACAGCTATCATTAAGTCTTTACAATCACAGGCAGGCAGAGGAACATGGGCCAACCAATTTCTGTCAACCTACTATGCTTATGAAATGTACTTATATTTGGTCATTATGTGAGTCATTCCCAGATTCCACAAACAAAACCATTCTTCAGAGCTGTGATAAGACAGAAATGTCAACCCAGCTGCAGCTTTCCTAAGGGATCTGCCACAATGTGTCATCTCAACAGATAGACTATTTATTGTGCAATGTTTCTCTTCATAAAGAAAGCACTAGGAAATATGAAGGAAAGAAAATATTAAACCAATTTTTGGGTAGAGAGGAAAAAGTCTGGAAGGAGGTGATTTCCTGACCCCTCCGTGCCCCTCTTCAGCTTTTGTGGTAGAGATAGAACATTATCTTTGATAAGGTCACAACAAGGTCTTTGACAAAAGTGCTGTGGCTATGGCAAAACAAAGATTGTCTGGTTTTAGATTTTGTTTTCTTATTATTCTAAGTACAAGTTCAGTCTCTTCTGTCTTCTGTATGTAGTCATTATTCCATGTAGCAACTAAGGAAAACAGGAGAAAGAATATCCTTCTATCTTCTGTCTCCTTCCATCCCCACCAAGCAAACACAAATACTGAGCAAAAGAGACCATCTTTTTGATGTTTTTTTCAAAAGACAAAGCAATAATAGATATATCTTAAATATTCTTCTCTGGGTCATTTTAGCTGTTACCATTTAGACTTACTGCCAGCCTGCAAGGACATTGCTTCTAAGTGATTATTATTTATTGCCAATGTCAATGAAATAGAATAGAGAGGAAGGAAGATGCTGTAGCAGTTTCTAAATCTGCAGAGGATAATTTTCATTGCTGGTGGCTTTTCTCATCTTCCAATATTATTTTATTCAGATGGCACCTTCCCTTTGAAAAGGGAATGATCTGGAAATGTTCTCATAATATTATAGCAAGGTGACCTCCAAAGGTTTGTGCCAGGGCATCAATGTGAGGAAACCTGATCTTCTAGAAAAGCAGCAAAGAGCTTTCCAGCACTGTAGAGCACCATTCATAGCCTCAATTCATGACTCTGATATTACTGCAGTCATTTAAGGCACAGGAGATTTACCAGAGGAGTCTGCAGTTGGCACAGGTAGTCTTATCCTTGACCTTAATGGCCTTTGAATCAAATTTACAGAATTGTCTTAATGCTAGGAAATTATTATTTCAGTCACGGAATAGTAAACTGACGTAAAGCTGGGAGAGCTTATTCAAATCCAATCTAGAGCAAAAGATAGTCATAATAACAACCAGTATTTCAATATAATAAAATCACTTCACAGATGAAAATCTAAGTCACAAAAAACTAAAAGGTTCCCTTATGCATAAAAATAATTTCCAGATAGTAACTGACATGAGGTTCAGGTTCTTTACCAGTTAGAAAAGCATCTACTGCGAAACAAACTCCAAATAGCTGCCTAACTTATGGGTTGATCTGGCACAGAAACTTCTCAAACCTCAAAATGTTTGTTTGTTTTAGTTATTTGAAGGGGGATACATGAACTGGGGAAAAAGAAACCTTATCTGACTGTTTTGCTCTTTAAAACTTAAGCAGAAACTCTTACTGTTGCAAACTGACTTCTGGAAACATGAATCTCCTTGCTCTGATGGGTACAATTAAAAATTACCAGCTTGACTAATGTCTCTGTCCAGGATAAATGGAGAAATACATTGAAAAAATCCCACCCCTGCAGCCATGGTATCTGCCATCATCCCTTGACTGCAATGGTAAAGACAAGAAACTGGAAAGCTACCCCCATGCACTGGAAGGGTGATGGCAAGACAAGCAGAGCACTTTCCATCCTGATGGAATTCAAGAAATTCTTGGTGGTTCAAAGACCCTGACTCACTACTTGGTCCTCCAGTGGAAGTTTCATCTCTCAATTGCTGTTCCTTTGCTACACCATGCACTAGTAAGGAGGATCTCAGTGCATTTTGGTCACGTGAGAAGGACTCAAAGGCAGGGATCCAAGAACAGGCTGAACCTGCAGAACCAGGTGAAATAGTGTCTATCAGTCATATTTAACTTCTCTGCAATGCAATTCAGCCCCGGTAATGATGTAAAATTTACTAAGGCAGCCTCCAAAAACAAAGTCCTTCATCTGAAATACTTAGCTAGATTAGAGGTCTGTTTTAGCTATTAATTTGGCTTTCATTGTAGATCTCTTCAGCTTTTAACAATGTCCTATGGTCTCTTTCAGGCCATCAAAAAGACACTTACAGCAGGCTTCACAGTGAACAGACAGGAGTCCACTGCAATGCAGTCTTCTCTGCAGAGCAGTGATGAGAAGCAACACATGGCATTTTGCACAGCTGAGTAGCAAAAAGTACTCCTCAAGAGCACTAAGGGATGCAGAGAGTGAAAAAAATTACAGCTAAGCTGCTACTGGTCTAAGACCAAGCATAAAAATTCATTCAACAACAAATCCATGCCATCTAATAATCTTGCAGCAAGTCCCATAAATCACAAATTATCTGTGTTAGAAGAATAAAGACCTAAACCAATTTTGCCATTAACTGAGCTTACACTTCCAGCTAATCAAGTATTTCTAACCTGGTCTTAAGATGTTACTATAATTTTTGCTGAAAGACATGGTGATTGCTCTGGGTTTTTAATGTATTGATCCCTAGGTTCACTTGTCCAACAGTTAAGTAGTTACATATGTTTAAGGAGATCATGTGTGTCTGTGTTGGTGATGAGAGAGTTGCTACTGGTAGCTTTATTCCTGTTGAAGCACATAGTAATAGTAATCTTTTCCTTGAAAACTCTGATTCATCCAAAATATTATTTTATTTATTAATGGATCCTCACGATTCTCATTTTTTTTCAGACAGGCCAAGGTCTAATTTAATTGCTGCAAACAGCTAGACAGACAATAAGGACTTGGGATCTTGATAAAGTTGGGTAGGATAAAAAGAAAAAAAGCACAGTGTTACTCTGGTTTGTGATTACTCTTAAGAAGAAATCCAGCTCACAGTACAGTAACCACAAACCAATAATTTCAAGCTGACCTTAGTTTTTCCCAGCAAAGTCCTGTGAAGGACAAGGCCTTAAGGACATGCACACAAACAGCCTGGCACAATATTGAGGATAGAAGGAGATCTGCCTGTTCAAGCATAAGGAAAGGTCCTTGCTGCCCAGGAGGCAGCAAGAAAGTTCTTCTCAGTCTTGAATCAAATAGGATAGTTGCCACTAGAGAGAACATGAAGACAGTGGATGGATGTATCTGGCACAGACAACCATATTCTGGTTTTGAGATTATTCCTCCTGCATGAGAAAGAAACTTCATGAAATTTGAGGGGAAAACTCAGACCCTATGATATTGAGAACCACTTAGTAGCTACACACTGATGCCAGCAGATGAGAAATTTGTTCCTCCCAGTGCTTTGGGAAGGAGAACTGCTTTAGCAAGTTCCCCAACTGTGCAGTCTGACTTGCCAGTGACGCAGCTCTAGCTCTGCAGGGAGAGTACATGATAAACATTCCCATGAAGAAAATGGGGAGCTTCACATAAAATCAAGGAAAGAGCCAGGAGCTTGGGAGTTGAATGGATGCACCAGGAGTGGCCCTTTCCTCCCAGCAAGTGGAGGAAATGAAGGGAGGGCAAGAAAACTGTGTGAGCCTCTCAACAGAGCAGTGAATCTAAACTAACAAGCAAAGACAAAATTCAGTCAAAACACGTGCTGGTGCCTGCATCATTATTGTCCTAGTCTACCTCATGCTTTGCCAGAAACCCTTTACCCTCATCTCCAGGAGCTTTGTTCACACAGATAGTGTATAAATAAAATTCCTGGATAGACAAATAACCACAGTGTCCTTGTGTGACTTTTAAACTATGCCTTTTGTGCAAAGAAACTAACATTTTCTAAAGCTTTTTGGACCCATTCCTTCAGCAAATATAGAATACCTACTATGCTTTGTAGTACTGTTAGCTTGGTTAATGTTTTTTCATAAGGAATTCTAGCAGGAACCAGCATTACAGAAGAAACTTAGTTCTTTGAACTGCTCTAAATAATGTAAGTTTCACTTTCATCCCAAGAAGTGTTAAGGATGCACAAAAACACACAGGGAATTTTGTGCTAGCACCACTGATTATATTACTTTCAAAAGAGAAATAAAATCTTACCCTGAAGCTCAGAATTATTAGAGTGAACAGCCAGAATCTATTATACTATAGAAATATCACACAGAGAGCATTCATAAAAGAATTCGCCAGACAACTTGCTATGGTACGAAATTGTTCATTTTGTACACATTGTCTCATTACTTACTTTCCTCCTTATTAATGATAAAGTCATAATATGTGGGTAAATTAAAAGTCTTTCTGCTGGAACAGAGAAAGAAAGATCCCAAAAATAATTTGCCGGGTTTTACTTACACCACAGTTTTGCAACAGATTTAAGCTGGTGGAGGTGCAGGTTTCCCAAGAAAAGGTGGGCCTTTTCCTTCAACACAGCATCTGCTCCATGGGGTCATGCCATGAGCCAGTTCAAGAAACTGATCTGGTTAGAAAACAGCTTTCACCCCTGGCCCCCTTTGGATGGGTTAGTTTGCAGCCAGTCAATCCCCTCACTCATCTGTCAGCACAAGGGAGGTCATGAGAATGTGCAGTGAGGACTCTTGATGGGAGCTTGTAGGTAGATACACTGGCACTGAGGGATTGTGAAATCCAGCACAAGCTTTCTAAGAGGCTGCTCACACCAGGGCAAGTTGAAGAGTACTGAATGGGAGTCCGCACTCACATGCATTGCTTTCCTCACACATTGGTGCTATCAATCTAAAGAGGCAGGTCTAGACCTTTTCTAAGGAACAAAGTGCACTTCAGAGACTTCACTATTTCCAAGCACTATGTGTTCCTCAAATACTCCTCGGCACCCTTAAAACCCCTTCATCCAGCAACTCTATCACTTCCCTGCACAATGCCATTAATTTTATTTTTTAATAAGTTGCATTTAAAATGTTACAGCTAACATGAAATGCGCTTTACTGTCATTCTCTCTGGACAAATCCTCCCCCAAGGACTGTGTGTCACTCTGCTCTGTCTGAGCTCTTCGTCACATTTCAAAGGAACATTTTCATTGGTTCCTGGGTGACTCAGGAACCTAATTCATGTTTTAAAAGCAACTTGGGAACTAAAACTTCAGCTAAAGTCCCAGGAAATTGACTCTCAGTCACTTTGACACTTTTCCATGCATTTCCCCCATGGGTTTGTTCTTAATTTGCCTAGAATATAATAGAAGAAAATTAGGCACTGAGGAATTGTGCCTTATAGAGATGCTTACATTCTAGTGGAGTCTATGTAAAAACAAAACAGGCTTTGAGTTTTGCATGTCTCTAGGAAAAATTAATCTGGGAGTCATTTTAGAGTTGACCTAAGAAACACAGTGTCCTTCTTCAAGACTGTGTGCACTTCTTCTGTTGCACACCAGTGCATGTCCTGTCTCCATATCTGGACAAGACAAGTACCAGTGTTTCCTGCCAGGGAAAGCCTGGCTCTTGGGCTGAAATGGAGCCCTGAAACACTCTGATCAGCCCTTCAGGCATGGCACACGTGGCACATTAGAGCTAACATCTTCTCAGAAGCATAGATACAGCTTTGGCAAGTGCAGAATAGAATTTGTTTTACAATAATGACACAAATAGATCTTTCTTCTCTTTACAAGTTACAAGTATTTGAAGCTAAGATTAAATCTTCCCATTGTCAGCTATATTTTGAAAATACCTTTCTGTGTTTTTCAGTCTGTTCTATTATTTGTTAATTCTACCATCTGTATAACCCATTGTAAAAAAATTGATATCTGAAGAAAAACACGCACAAAAAAATCGGAACCTGAAGCGTTCATTCCTCCTATCTCCTTTTAATTCATGGTGGGTAAAAAACGAATTTTTTTTTTCTGGCTTTTTGGTAATTGGGAGAACATGCATCAGCTGCTCCTAAGGCTACTGAAGTCAGTGGAATTTTTTTGCACCAGCTTTGATGGGTTTAGATCAGTCTCTGAGCATTTAAATTCATGTTGTATTTTCAGTTCTTTCCTACTCAGGCTGCTTATCATGTGGAGATGAGCTGAAATAGAAGTAAGCCCATTAAATGCTCTTCTTCCAGACATCCTCAGTACAGTCAGAACTTTGTCATGATTTTAAATACCGCATTTGTATCCCTGATCTACTTTTTTTTTTGGTGCTTAACCTTTTGGATGTGCCTGAGTTCACACAGTCAGAGACCTTCTCATCAATGATAAACAAATTGTTGGAAAACCAAGAAATACAGGAAACTCATGTGCTTCACTACTGAATTGAAGGGTGGTAGGCCAGAAAAGTCATTCGTTTCAGTGACCACAGTGTGTTTTATATAGAAGAAAGGTTTCATTCCCTAAATTGGCTCTCATGTTATTGCTAATGAATGTCTAACAAAGATTCTTCTCTATAAAATGTGATCATTTTACACAGGAGATTTATCAGTCGAGTTCTTGGAGAGATGAGGCATTGGAGTCTTTTAAAAGTCCATTTTTTAAGTCTCTACTCCACATATTGCTTTTATGACCTAAAAAGTAAAGGGACTCCACATGCTGTAGGGTTCAATTGAAATTATTGTTGGAACATAGGAATACAACAGTAGGACTGTATTCATCACAAGAGTTACACTTTTTTTGTTGCTAGAGCTCAAGAAAAGTCCGTAAGGATCAGAGTTGCAAGCCAGCTCTTTCATTTGCTCCCTCTTTGTGCTGCACTTTGTCTCTCCCTCTCTGACGGTAAGCAGGTCACTTGGTGCCCACTCACCCTGCAAAAAGTTTCCTGGCAATTTGTTCAAAGGTTTCTGTGCCTTGTTAAAATGCTAATGCAGGTAGGGTTGGGCTGGAATTTGTAAGATGGAGCTTGGGGGGGCCACAAGGCACAGGATAGTGCATCTGTGGGGAAGGGGAGGATTTGCATCATCCCCTTCTGGCATTTGGGGAGGGTGCAGGTCTGAGATCCTGTGGTCAGCAGAGGGAGATGGGCATCTCTGAAGGGCAATTCACAGTGTCTACCTCAAGTGCCCAAATTTAGGCATGGCAATTATTCCTTTAGTAAAAAAAAAAAAAAAAGCTTCAGAAATCTTTTCTTTGACTGAAGACCAAATAAGCCTTTCAAAATCCCCTTGGCAGGCCACATTACTACAAAGTTTGGAATTATCCAACAATAATAAACATGCACACACACATAACAGAGAGACCATGTGGCCAGAAGCTGTATGAAATGAAGCAGTAGACCATACTGGACCTCCTGCTGTATGCTCTGTATTGAGGCAAGAGAGGTATAAATACCTAACTCTTCATGCAGTGTGTTGCAGCATTCTAGCAAAGGAGTCTTGGGTATTAACAAAGGGGTTGTGCTCCCATTGATAATAGCAGCAGAGTTAAAAAAGAGGTAAAACAGTAGACAAAAGAAATCATACTTGGATCCCAAATATTTGTAGTTGTGCTCACTCAGGGCTAATGCCTTCAAAGCTACCCTGGGGATGGCAGCAGTATGCAGTTGCTGAAGTTATTAGGCAGAAAGCATTGGGTCATAGGATTTCTGGTCTATGGGGCACCGAGATTTAAGTCTGAATGCATGTGTAGCCCCTACTAACAATCCCATCAACCTCCCAGCATCCCAACACATAAGTCTCAACACACATAGAAATATGTAATTTTGTAAAAGTGAAGGGGGCACTGGCTATGCACAGCGATGGGGTGGTCAGGTTATCTGCACACCTATCAAATATGGGATCAGTACAGTCCCAGTTACATGAGATCACAAGAGATTTGTCTTTAAATTGTCTTACAGCAGCAATCGAGAGGATACGAGGTGTTCCTCTGGGGGCAGCAGCTCCCACCCCATGCCCCTCTGTGCAGCTGAGCTCCTTCATATTTTCCTGCCCATGGCAGGGGGGGTTGGAACTAGATGATGTTTAAGGTCTCTTCCAACCCAAACTAGTCTATGATTCTATATGTCTCTCACTCTGCAACTCCAGCAAGGTACTGATCATGCATGGGATGCCTGGGTGAAACAAGAGGAGAATGGGAGGTGGGACAACACTATAAATGTACCTCCAGGAGCATAAGGAGCTGGACAGAGAGGTGTATGTAAGATTTTTTAGATGGGCATACAAAATTAAAACAGAAGCAAAGGTTAAGTGGATTATTGATATTTGGGCTTTGCAAGAACAAATCACAAGTTATCTAGAAGTATTCTCTGCATTGTATAACATACTGTTACTGTTGTTGTTCAGCTCTGTCACCACTAGCCCCTGAAGTATGCTAGATACTGCTCTGTGTCATGTGGGATCAACACCATAAAGCAGTCTGTGCCTCTTCTTACCATCCAGAGCAAAACAGCCTTCCACAAGCTGACTCTGAGGAACTGCCTTTACATTGTACTCTCTTCCAAACTACTGACCAGCTACTGTTTAATGTCTTCAGACAAGCCAAACCTGTGCCAGACGTTTCCAACTCAGCAGAAGGGACAAGAGGAGGTTTGGGAAGATTATGTGATGATGACCAGTTCATTGGCATCTTTTAAAAGTCCATTTTTTAAGTCTCTACTCCACATATTGCTTTTATGACCTATCACCAAACTTTCAATAATCCTGTGATGCTGACCCATTTATTGGCACGGATATCTTCTTGATATTTGTATTTTCTGGAATTTTTTCCTCAATAATAGTACCTTTTGTTCTACTTGGTTTTGTTTTGGCAGACCATAACACTAACCAAATGTTTGATTAAAATAATACTAATAACTGTCATAAGCAAACAAACAGCCTTCACCAAAATTATAGCCCATTCTTCCTCTGAAACTGCCACTGTTTACCTTGTAAGTTTTGCTGGATACCATTAATGAGACTCTGGATTACAGGAAGAAAGATAAGAACAGAAAGCAGTTTGATTTTAGAGATCCGTTCCAGAATTTATCCATTAAGACCACTCGACAGGAGGAAAAAAAAAAGGCTGTTGCTCATGAATGTATTCTAAATGCTCTGCTTTTTTGAAACAACTTTGTAATCATTATCTTGGCTCTAGCCCCCCACATTTAACCTCATTTGCCTGGCTTAAAATTAATGGAACAGATTCATACTGCCTTGGACTCTGCACAATTGGCTGCCGTAAGGTTTTCTTGGACTTTTTAAATTTTTTTTTTTTATAAAAACATTTGATACCATTAATCATATTGCCATATGTAATAAATTGGCTGCCTGTGGTACATTGCCTCAAACTGTCACATGGTTCCAATCACAACCCTGCCAACTGAAAGTGGTTGTTGGAAACTCTGACTCTTCCTCTCTGGCGCCCCAATTTGGAGGTCCATGGGGTTCTGTCCTGCTCATACTGTACATTAATGACCCGCTGGCTGCCTCACGGCACAAAGGCCAGGAGTCACAAGTATGCACATGTTTGTAAGTGCTGCTGTGCATAAGCAATAATCTGTTTGGTATCAAAGTCACATCATTACAGAGTCAGCTTTTTGACAGCATTTGCAAGGCTCAGAGGCTAATTCAGTACATCTCTAATTTGCAGCTTAAATATCTGCCAGAGTGAAAGGTGGGTAAGTGGGGGGTGGGGAGGGAGAAAGTATTAAATTTAGCCATGTAAAATAATCCAGGGAACAAGAACACTGCTCCTGTGATTTGGCTTTTGTGACTGTCAGGGCTCTTGTCAAGTCACAGCTGGAATGCTGCAGATTTATAAGAACAATGGAGGAGGTGGGGAGAAAGGAATAAAATGCTATTTGTAGCATTTCAGCTAACACTTTGACACAGGTTCTCTGGATCTTTCTAAGTAGGCACAGACACACCAGTGTAAATAAGAAAAATAAACAAACCACAATTCCTGATCCTTTACCAAAATTTGCCTTGAATCTTTTCTCAGACCAATGAAAACATTCTATCCATTTTAGAGCTGGGCCAAGAGAGAAGATCACTGATTTCGAATATTGTGAATTATCTTTCTAAATTACATCTTGGGGAAGGAAAGGAGGCTACTCTAATGAAATAATTAATGATCATTTATATTATATTATAGTCCTAGTCATGGGTCAGGACCCTACAACATTATTATAGTGGAAAGGCAAAATAAAACACTCAGGTGGTCTTAGTCTGATCTCTAAGCTCACTGGCTTTGTTCTCTCTTAAGCCTTCTTGTTCCTGCTTGCTCTTACTTGAAGAAAATACACAGATACTTCAGTCAGTGTAAGCGAGAAATAAAAGAGCACCAAGGAGGCACCTGCTCTCATGGTCCACAAGACAGACCAAGAAGAGAAAGGCTTATAAACCTTCTGGAAGGAAAGAAAAAATACTCTCATCCAGATACTCAGAACTTCTTGGCATGACCAAGGAAGGGTGCCATCAGCAGCGAAGATGTGGTGATGTTTGTTCACATGTACAACATAGGTGTCCAAAAGCCAGAGCATACACATAAGACCCAAATGCATTCATATACCAAAGACTAGCCTGTTCTGTGCTATATTGACTTCTCCTATTATTCATTCTGGCTAAATTAATAGATACACCACTCTTGCCAATTTATTAATGTGCATATGCAATAAATTTAGAAGACATTATAACCTCCACACTGCAAGAAATCAGTGGTTTAAAGCTCAGCAACATGAGAAAACCCAGATTCACAGGAGTAGATTTTCCAGCATCAGACTTCATACACATGAGCAAAGTTAAGCATGCCAGGGCCAAACAGGCACATAGCCGTATGTCAAATTTGAAAGGAGCACAGGAATTCAAATTTTGGGAGGAAAAATATTTGATGAAAGTGTTTCCCCTAGTCTTTCTTCAAGACATAGCTAATTCTTCCTCCATATTATTTCTCAGCTTTGCTTGATCTGTTTTTCTTAAGAGATATTTTGAATTATCGCCTCACAGGCTTTTCTTTCCTAGGAAGTTACTCTGAGAGGATTTTTTTTTTCCTCAGAGGTCTTGATCTTTCAGACCTTTATACCTGTGTTTAACTCAACATGTGATAAAAATCCCAGTTGTAGGATCATTTGTGAAAAGACAGACAAGCATGCACAAAAATGCTTGCAGGACCTCAAATTCACAAGGAAAAATTGTAGAGTTGTCAAGTTGAAAATACATAATACTGAATCATACTGTCAAAAAACTGACACCTCTACAATGCTTGGTATCTTACTACCTACTGGTGACATTTCCAGGGTTTTTTGCTTTACAAAAAGAACACCACACCACTGTTTCACAAGCCTTTCTCTGAAAACAAAAGCTCTTGGAAGACTACACGAAGCATTGCCAGGCTGACTTTATTGAATACAGCATTTTCTGAAGTGTACATAATCAGGGGCATAATTTTAGAAGTGCCTGTAAAAACATTACAGTATTTCAGCTACAATAGCAGTTTTTATCCTGTCCATACTCCTTAGTACTTCCATAGAGTAAGACTATCAGGTAAATGAGCTGTACATGGTTACAATGTAAGATAGACAAAATAGAAGACATTACTTCTTTCTGTTGAGAAGGATCTTCCACTTCTTGATTGAGGCTCAAGTTCAAAGGGATTTGAGTGCAGAAATTCTGAGAATTGCTAGAAACCCCTAATTTCTAAACAACATATCTATCAGGAAGGAGTAAACAACTACTGGTGCACCAGGTAGTCCAAATTTTATTGGTTTTTTTTCCCCCACAAATATTTCACTGCTGCTATGGCAAGTAGTCAGAAATATTTGCCAAATGCCTTACTGACAGAGATGGACAAATTCTCATTTGAGTCTTTAACAAAAAGAATCAACAAATCAAACAGATGAAAAAAATTCATGCAACTTAAAATTGCATTAAAGCTCTAGAAAGCTGATCAGCTATCACTCAAAAGAATGAGAATTAATGTGGGGCTCAGGGAAGAGCAAGCAATTTATGTTCACTATTCTCAGGAATAAGTACGTAGTATTAACATTTGTCTCTGAGTATTGTGACAGATATGTGAGGAAAAAAAACCCCCAAATTCAAACCAAAGAAGCCTTGCAGGCTTTGCAAGATTTGACTGAAACAACAGCCCATTCCTAACTTGGACACTTGATTAAAGTAAGGCAAAAATTGGTCAATTCACTCCAATAACTTCACATAAGGTTTATCACATAAACATGGTCCTGGACACTGTCCCTGCAAACAAGACTAAGCATCTGCTTAAAGTTAAGCTCATGGGCATATCAAATGAAGTCAACAAGACTTCTTTGAACATTATACATATTGTCAGTGCAAATGCTTGCATTCTAATCTGTCTTGATTACATTCACCATGTTTTTCCTGCAACAGCATAGCTCATGGAAAGATAGGTTTTATCCCATGCAATGGACAGTATAGATACAGCCACAACTTGTTTTGTTTATGCCCCTATTATCCAAACTGGAAAAAATAAATAAAAACCCCACATTTTGCTCGCAGGAACTTATTTCTTTGAAAACCTTCCATTCCAAATGGGCAATATCATAGCNAATGGACAGTATAGATACAGCCACAACTTGTTTTGTTTATGCCCCTATTATCCAAACTGGAAAAAATAAATAAAAAACCCCACATTTTGCTCGCAGGAACTTAGTCATTAGAAAACATTACACTGCAAATGGGCAATATCATAGCAGAAGCTACAGAAACCAAATGATCAATAGTAAAAGAAAGGGGTAACTTACACAATACCTACCAAAGTACAGAAAGAAAAGCCATCATCAAAATCTTACTTCAAAAGAAAACAAACCCCAAACTTTTAGTTATCTCCAAAATTTCTAGTCTATTTATATAGTAAAGAGAGTCACTTTTGAGACCCAGCCATACCTTGACAATAGGATGCAATTCTAAATAATAAGCCAAATCTCTGAAGGCTTTCCAGTACCCACACACTGTAGCTTTGCTTTGAGGCTAGGCTGTATTTCTAAAGCCTACCTAGGCTAAACAAGGAGAAAATTCCTCAGCTGAAATTTCTCTTGTGTTTTCAGATCTTGATTTTGACACTGCACACTACATCAGAAGAACAGCAAAATTTCATCAACTCCTCA
Source organism: Turnix velox (assembly GCA_013400935.1). Classification (NCBI taxonomy): domain Eukaryota; kingdom Metazoa; phylum Chordata; class Aves; order Charadriiformes; family Turnicidae; genus Turnix; species Turnix velox. The sequence goes on along the minus strand of VZTY01006548.1, from coordinate 182,445 downwards.
GAATACATAATTCTATTTTTTTTTAATTCATATAACAAATTAACCACAGCTAGAGAGTGTTTCCCTTTTTCTTAAAGCAGAAAATACTCTAGCTGTCTCATGTTATCATATCTAGATGTTTACATATGAATAATCAAATATATGCAGCAGGGTAGAATTTTTAGATGCAGATCAAGGAAAAAAAAAGCATACAAAAAAACCCACTAAACCCTCAAGGCCTCTATAGAGTAAATTAAAGCACTTAGTGAAAGGAAATACTGGCATATATGAGGGCTTTGAATTTCAAATATCCTTCAAGAAGTTATTAAAATGAGACTCTACTGCTGAGAAAGAGACAAAATACAACTATATTTCTTGGTATATCCTTTACAATTGCAAAAGAAACAGTCGTTACATTAGCTTAGACTCAAAGTCATTTTTCCTTTTTTAATGCCATATGATTATTACAGGTTTTTAAACTCCCAAAGAAGACAGCAACTCATATGAAGGAGCTATTTGCATTCCAGCTTTATCTTTCAAGCTGTCTGTCATTCTAAGAGCTATATACTGGGCTTTACCCTGTTTGAACCTTCCTTGCTTTACTATAAGCTTCAGCCTGTGTTGTCATAAGTGTCCACATGAAGACTGGCATATGCATCTGCAACAGATTTGCCACCCAAACTCTAAATGGATGCACCAAAGCTCAGAGTTGTTTAAAATAGTTTTCTACAAGTTGGTTAAAAGTCTGAGCAGAATATTTCTTTCTCATTTTTAAGGGAACCAATGAATACTCCTCTGCAAGTCTGCTGGGAGCATCATCATCACTTGCAACATCTGCCAGGAAGCTGGCTGTTCCAGGGTCTCCAATGCTGCCATTATTGCCTTCATCCATTGAGTGTAACTCCTCTCTTGGCAGGGAGGTCAAGCTGCCTTCTTCATCTAGGAGATGATGTTGCAACAGATGTCTCCTTGGAGGACGAGCTGCTGCTGAGCAAGCCAGACCATTACAGTCCTTGACCCAACATTGAGGAGGTTCTTGATGCACCCAGCAGCTGTCAGACAAAGCCAGCATTTCCATAATCTTTCCATTCTCTGTTGGTGCATAAATTCTAGAAAGCCCTAAAGAACCTTCACCACTGCAGCACATGCGGGTAGATGGGGCACGACTCCTAAATGTGTAGACTGTAGATAAAGTAGGCCAAACAAGAAAAAACAATTAAAGATCCAAAGCCAAGAGAAAAAAAAACAAACCTGTCTTCCAAAACACCTAATCACCAAATACTTCACAAATCTCTCATACTATTTCCACCTTTTTACTATAATCCTTTGAAGAGGTAAATCAGTTACCATGACATTAACATCATTTGTCCAAGGACAGAAAGCCAAAACTTTTAGGAGCTAAAAATTATGTTGCACTCCATCTCCGGGCCTTCTACTGCTCTGAAAACAGTCCTCCTTATCTATTTAGGAGAAGTCTCATGCTCTGGGAAGCTAGACCTAGAGCTAAACCTTCAGATTTCAATGTTTTTCTGACTTCATTCAAACCACCATACCAGACCCTCAGTCAACCTACTTCAGTAATTTTAAATGGGTCTGAAATTAGAAGATTAGAGACATAAAAGTCTTTGAGGAAGGTAAAAACCTAACTACAAGTCATTCTTGAGCCTTCCATTTAAGATTTGATTAACTCCCAAGACTTTTTATCCTCTCTATCTACCCCAGACCCACCAACATAATTCTTGGTTTCCATTTCTTTACAGTCCTCCTGTCCTCTCAGAGGTTCTCCCAGAATTAGGGGGGAGATCTCCTGAAATATTACTGGACAGTCTTTACAAATCCTTTGTCAAATGCCCAGCTGTGACCCTTGAAAGGCGTTTGTGTTACACAAGGAAACCTGCTCCAGGTCTATAGGAGTTCCCACTGCCCTGGACAGCAAACACAAAAGTGTGGCTGAGTCCTCTACGAGTGGACCAGGATGATTGCCACTTTGTAAGAGGAGCTCCGTATTTCTAAAAAACTTCAGAGGCAAACTTAAACACATGTAAGCTGGCTGTAGGCTCTGGACACTAGCCTATCTGCTATAACACAGGCATTTTACAACATATTTGCCTTGCAGTTCTGCTACAGAGAAGTTTTTGGGTTCCTCTAGGTAAAGAAGCATCAGATCAAAAGGAAACTACTGCACTGCTGCTTCTGTAACTCCAAGTGACACTGGGTAGGTGCAAGCAAAATAGATCCTGCAAGATGCCTCTTCTCATTGTGCTTCATGTTCTTAAGGCTGGGAAATACCTCCACTCAAAGCACATGTACACAGCTTTAAGTTCAAGCACTGGTGTTACATGAGGAGTGGCACGAGTTCAGCTTCAAAGCCAGATGTAAAACAGAGGGGACTCCAGAACAAGTACTCTGTGGTCATATTTTTCTGTTTGCTTTGTAATTAACTAGGAGATTTTAGGCAAAGACACCAGGGCAGCTGTAAAGATGATGTGATAGAATAGGCAGAGGGGCATCACCTTGAACTTTTGTACTCAGAGTCCTTATTTTCAAGGAAGTTGCACATGTGCATATGACCAAGCCACACAGGAATTCAGTTTCAGTAGCACTCAACTGCAACAGAAAATAACTCACCCACCTCCTGACCGAACACTACCTCTCCCTTCTTGCTGACCACGTTGAAAGGCCCTGGTTTGATTTCTTCCTTGCCATTCTGGTATTTTCTGTCTATGTCTTCTTCTCAGAGACCTACATAGCTGTGGTCTAGCATGCTGCTGGTTTTGGCCTGTTCCAGCATCTTCTGCCCCAGGGGAACAGGAAGCTTTTGAGTCGCTCTGAGGAACCATTTTATTAAGGTCCATCTAAAGCTAAGAGTAAAGGATAATGAATAATGACCAATCAAGAAACTACCAGTCTCACACAACAATAGGAAACAGCTCTTGAAGCTATGAAAAGGTTGAGGGGGGAACCTCAGTAGCTTATCAATCATAGAATCATACCCAAATCATAGAATCAATACCCAAAGGGGGCCTACAGAAAGGCTGGGGTAGGACTTTTTAATAGAATATGTGATGGAAGGACTAGAAATAATGGATGTAAATTGGAAGAGGGGACATTCAGGCTAGATATAAGAAAGAAGTTCCTTATGGTGAGGATACTGAAACTCTGGAACAGGCTGCCCAGAGAGGCTGTGGATGACCCACCTCCCTGGAGGAGATTAAGGCCAGGCTGGACAAGGCACTGAGCAGCCTGATCTAGTGGAAGGTGTCCCTACCTATATCAGGGGGTTTGGAACTAGATGCTTTAATGTCCCTCCCAAATCAAACTATTCTATAAAACCCAGATTTACTTCATAACATACCAAGTAAAAGGAAAACCACAGTACTACATCAACAAACCTTTCCGTGCAAGATAAGAACTTACAGGTTAGTCCTACCTCTTTGCAAAAAGCCTCCCTTTCCTTGCTCCTAAACAGGGATACACAGGTAACTCCACTGATAATAGGAAGCAGAGGATACTGAGACTCTAAGAAGCAAATAAACCACTGGAGGAGGAGCTAACACAGCACCTTCTTGTTTCTAATCAACAAAGCCTTTCAGTAGGGCTAATGAAATTAGAAGAGAGCTCACAAAAGCTGTGCACGAGGTTTGTGTCTCATACCCAATGAAAAGGAAAGGTGAATCAATTTCTTGGGTGAGATACACTTGGCACAGAGACAGATAATAGTAGAATAACAGTATAAATAGCTTTTGCTTCTTTGTAACAACAGAGTTTTCTTCTTGTCTTTTTTGTATGTGTTTGCTGCTTTAAGTGGAGTTGTAGGTACTTTTCTCTCTCTCTTCCTAGTGGTACTATTTCCCAGATTTTGTGAAAATACAGTCTTCCTTTTGGACCATCTGACCCTTACACAGTCCCCCATAGGACCAACTTGTAGATTTTCACTAGCTTAAGTGTTTCTCAAGTTTCTTGCAGCACTTGGTGATTCCTCTGAGGCTCTTTCACAACTCTTTGAGGAGCATGACACATAACCAAAAAAACCCCCCAGGCATGCAGTGAAGAGATAAATGCTTTTTTTTTGCACTACCTCTTATATCTTAGGTGCTGTATAAAGAGAAAAGGTGCCTCTGAAAAAGAGGACCAAATTTTTAAAAGGCTTACTTAATTTTTTCAAACAAATGCAACTTTGTGTTAGAACGAGCAAAAAAGCTATTTTCTGTGGATGGCTGCCTATTTGTTCACAGGTCCACAAAGTAAGAGATAGTCTAAAGTTTATGCATGTGGGTGCACTTTCTAAAAGTAGTGAAAGCTAGATGAACTTCTAGCAGACATGGGCTCTTCTGATATTTATGCTTACAATCATCACCTCAGAACAAAACAATGCCAAACTCTGGGTTAGAAATGCAACTGCACTGGCAAATCTTGTGTTTTCTCCTTGTCATATTTCAAGTAGCTAATTAAATGCAGACTGACTAAATGACTAGCACCAGACCACAGTAAGCTTGCTCAGTTTCTGGGCTCTGCTATCTACGTGTTCAGCAATAAAATGCTTCTTTCCCTCCTGATCTGTCAAAGGCAAGGGCAACACATCATGAGTTACTGCTGGAGGAGGCGGGGGGGTGGGCAAGAAATGGTGGCCCAGAAGTTGAGATGGGCGAACGCTTGATGATCCAGCTCATATGACCTAATAGGCTGTGTCACTGCCTTTGGGAAATACAAACCTCCTGACACATGCCCCTGGCTGGAAGGTCAGAATTGAAAAGACCAAGCTTAGAAAATGAAGCCCTCCAGCTGAGAAAAATAATCCAACCATGGACCGGTGAAAGCTTTATTTTTTATTTTTTAACTCCCAACTTTTTTTTTTTTTTTTACAAATTTTCAGACTTAATGTGTTGCTTGAGTACTTCACATCTGATACATTAGTCACATTGCATTATGCCATATCAAATGTGACATGTTGCAATAGAATGTGAACAGTGTATAAAGATGCACTGGTACTGCAGAGCTGATACCTGTTCTGAGTCAGATCAGTGTGCAAGCAGCAGGTAAGAGAGACTTACAAGATCTGAATCCTTCCTTGTTATTCAGTCACGCTTTTGCAGCTGGTCAGTGGTTTCCTGAATGATTACCAAGAAAGTAAGTAAAGTCTGTGATTTTAGGCACTCTGGTATGTTAGCTTCTTGTGAACTATGCAGCCATGCTCTTAAGCCAAACTCAAATTTTAATCAGTCCAGTAAATTTTTCATTCGTGCCATGGCTTCTGTTTTGGGGATTTTTTTCTGACTTGGTTATTTGTAACGTCCTGCGCGGGCCCAGCCGGTGAGGGAAACCACAAGCCACACAATATGAGTGATAAAGAAGCTTCCGTTTATTAGCCCAAATAGCTCACTTATATAGAAGGTTACAGTTTACATTAACTATGCTTATCCATTGGTCAGTGTCTATGAACTAGCTCTTTCCCATCACCTTCATTGGTCAGTGATAATAAGCACATCTCCCCACTACCTCCTACCCACAGCTGCATCTTAGTTTTGTCTTTAGCGCCTACAGTGGCGCCTCCTCAAGGTTGTTTTTCTTCACCTCCTCAAGATTGTTTTCCTTCACCTCCTCAAGATTGTTTTCCTCCAAAGATGTTTACTGGGACTAGCCAAGGCCAGAAGGTTCCTTGTTGATTTCTACAAAGCATCCATTTTGTCTCTGGCATCCATGTTCTCACGGTCTGCCTTTACTTTCCCAAGCTGTTTCAGAGAGCCATAGCCATAGGCCTAAAACCAGTTCCCAACAGTTTTCCTTCTCTGAAAGGGGGATTGGACTAGATGATCTTTTGGGGTCCCTTCCAATCCCTTCTATTCTGTGATTCTGTGACTTCTCCTCCCTCTTATTTGGTATACCTAGCCTCAGCAAGGAAAAGGAGCTATGAAACTAGAGAAAAAGAATTATGAGCAATGTCATCCGGAAATTCATGATGAACATGAATTTGGATTCATATTTGGACTGAACACTTTTGGATATGACAGGGTCAGAAAATCTGACCAAATAAAACAAGTTGTGCAACTTCAGTTGTTATAGCCTGTGCTCTATCCTACTCACAGCTATATACTAATCGCATACTTATCTGAAATTGCAGTACCCAGATATCCTGGGCAACAGAATTTCCACTGTCAGAGGTGCACCACAAAAGTTGTCAAAACCTGTTCATTCTCTTTCCAGGACAAGAAAGACTGATGCTGTGAAAGGAGAACCAAGAAGGACACAATTTCCCCAGGGAGCATAAGACTGCAAGCATGTATGCTATTACCAGACTCACCTGGTAGTTATTGGAGCCTCACAGCTGTTCCAACCTACTTCTTTGGCTTCATGTAGTACCTCATGTTCTTGAGTTGTGAAAGAACCCATTGCATCCATCCAGTTGAACTCCTTGGCCACAGTGATGTTGTTCAAGTATGGAGAACTTTCTGCTGTTCTATAGCTCCCCTAAGCATCTGAGCCAGGGACCTCTGGGATTGTGAAAAACCCACAGCGCCTCTTAAGAGAAAGAGACTGTGATTTTTAATTGTAACATATAAACTTAGTTTCTGGGATGACTAATCCAAAGGGAGGTCTCCATAGTTTGTGAAATACATTTCATTATACACAGTCCCTGCAACTGGCTAGTTTAGAATCTTTTCCAATGTGTGTGGTCCAGAAAGGGAAGACAGCTCCCATGCATAGTTTGGTCTGACTTCCCTTTCCTATTTGTCTTCATATAGTTCCTCTTCCTTCTCATTCAAATTCATATATATTTTGCAGCTGAAATGAATAGCAAAAAACAACTGTGCTGTAATTAATGCACACGTGTAAAACTTCATGCCTGCATAGCTGACCTTTCCATTTGTCTAAATTTGGCTGAGTATAAAAGAGAGTGCCAACACAATTTTCCATTGGTAATGACATGTTTATTATTGTACTGAACTCTAGCACCTTCTATTTTCTGTTGGACTAATAGAGTAAAGAGGATGATGATCAATAAACCATCTCTGGACCTGAGGTTATCCAGAGCAATACATCTCCAGAGGTTTCAATAAGTTCCAGGACAAGTTGTACTCTCTACACCCCCTTGACTCAGCTGCTTGAGTAGTCCCTCTTCTGGACTTGGTAAATTTGAAAAAAAATGCAACAAATAGATGGTTGTATTCTTAGACCTGCAGCATGTCTCACAGGGGGCAAAGTGCTGATGCTCAAAGAAGCCTGGCAAGGATGTGTTCCCAAAAAATTAATTCTTGGAGGAGAAAAGAGATGTCATATAACAGTGTTTTTATGTTTATAAAATACTGTTATCAGGTCCCTGTGAAGGGTCAGGCCCAATTTAAGTCAGATGGCAAAGGAGCAACCTGGAGCTGAATACCACTTCTGTATTCTGCTCTCAGACATGAGCTTCCTCCAAACCATACAGAACTTGCACTGAAGTTGCATGTAGTACAACAGGCACCACAAGCAGGTCCTGAATTAGGAGCACTATTGCCTTTCTCCTATGTCATGGAAAAACTTACAGTATGGTATCATCAAAATGGAGTGACTCCTTACTTTTGCCCTACTTTTACTGGGTATATATGTGGATGAAATAAATCCTTTATAACAACTTGCACAAACCTTTCCTGAGGCGTAGGAGACAAATGGATGGATGACCAGGACTTTGCTTATGACTCCATTGGAATCTGGCTTTGGAGCTGCTGCAGTCTGGTTTGGGATTGCTGTGGTTTGCACCAGAGATGATGCTGGCTCCAATCTAGGCCAGGATACATGAGGAGCACAGACAGAGCCTCCCTGATTCTCCTGGCTCATGAGACACATCCACACTCACTGACCAGCCAGAAAAGATGGAGAAATTTGACACTGTACCAGCAGTAAAGCTAGGATTTTAACTGTCATTCAATCACTTGATTTGTCTGGAGACCTGGTGTGTGTATCTCAGCACCGGGGAAAATAGAGGAAATACAATTTAATCCTGGAGTCACTGGAGTAGAAAAGCTGCAACATCACTCTCCCTCTACACTCACTTGGTTTATTATGAGAAGAAAAGTGATCCCAAAGTGCTTCCAGAAACACAAGAGCACATGCAGATGTAACAGTGACAGTATGGCCATTGCCCAAACTTGGAGCCATGTGAGTGTTTCCAGTCACCAACACACATTGTGCTGCAGGAGAGCAAATCAGGGAGCTGGACCCTCTGCCTTTGGAGGAAGAGTGGGAGGTTTACAAAAAATCCTATGAATTAGGACTAGTGTTGCTGCAATTTTCCTGAGCGTAGAAACTATGGCTACTGCTGCAGTGCTGAGCTGGATGGGGAGAAGGAAGAATTGCAATTAATCCTAGACAATATGAAGATATGAATTTAGGAGGCCAGGCATCTTGGGGTTCCTACCAAAGAAGAGAATGAAGAGGAGATATTTAGGAATTGATTCTGAGGGCGATGAATGGGAGTGACTGAAGTGAAGTTGTGTATAGCCAGGGGGCTTACCATGCATGCACACCCAAATGATAAGATGGGAAAAGGAGTTTCTTTAAAAATAGTGTGAATGGTGGTAGTTTTCTTGCAAGCAGGATAACAGCATTGACGGGGCAAAACATCTTGCCCTCCAGGAGCTGAAGGGGTTTCAAACATTAATGGGATATCAATATTGAAAACTCTGTGAATATGCAATCAGTTCTTGGAAATCTTGTGGATATGTAATCAATTCTCAGCCTGTGACACATAAATAGTGTGCCTGTTGCTGGACTTGACACATTTGGAGGAATGATCCCCATGTCTCCAATGCTGCCATAAATACCTGCTTAATAGTAATCAAGAGTACTGAGTTCATTTCGCTACAGATTTCACGGTTTCAAGGGAGAGAATACCTCTCCCAGGATCGATTTCAAGCCCGTCTAGATGTGAGTGGCCCTGTGGGTCTTGTCTCTCTGCCATGGGTCCATGGAGACTCCGCTGTTGGACTTGAGCATTAGAGTTTGGGTGAATCAGGTTTTTGAGCTCAGACACACTAACAAATGATAGCAGGGTGACAAGGGACTACTGGGAAATAAACTCAGTGAATTTATGTTTCATAAAGGCACCCAGATGTCTCCTTGTGTTCTGCTAGTGCTTGTCTCCCTTGGAGCTGCCTGCTAACTGACAGGCCCCTGGGAGTCCCTTGCAGGACAAGTAAGAGGCAGTACCTGCTGTTTGGGGGCAAGAAAGCAGAGGCAAGTGGGATTAAGGATGGCACAGAACTATAGGGTGGACCAGAGGCAAATGTAGGATCAATGATTTGGGTTGACTACTTGTTTATTCCTCTTTCCTAACTGGTAGAGGCTGTTCTGAATCTGTCATTCAAAACAAAAGCAAAGCAGGCAGATGCTCTGAGAATGGAGGAAAGGTGATGCCTGAGGGATTAACTTCAGCTCCCTGGAGATGTCATTTGTGAAATCAGCATGGTTAAACGGATGCTTTTCCTTGGTAACTGCCTATGTCTAATCTGAGGGGTACCCAGGAGTGATCCTGAGCTCCCACAGCCAGGTGCTGCCCCACAAGATCCCTCATGTTCCAGTTCCCACAGGAGAGAAACCCAAGATTCTGTGAATCTAACTCCAGAAGGCAGGCAAATACTAGCACAAGACCTCAGAATCTTGACACAGCCTCTTGCCCAAGGAAGAAGGAGGAAAGTAAATCTGGCTCATAAGAGATTCTCTCTACATTTAGTGGAGCTTCCCTGCACTGTTGCTGAAGCCCAGCAGCCCCTCACCTGTGATTTTACACTTTGTACCCATGAAACACATAACAGCTTTGCTAGTGGATATTCAAGTAGTGTGTGAGGATGCTTTTCAGTTATTCACAATCAGGCATCAAAACAGAGTGTGAGCTAGTCTGTGAGCTAATGAATTTGCATATACACAAGCTTTAATATCAAGTGTGATGCACTTCATGTGAACTCTGTAGCTCTTACAAAAAAATATTAAATTAATATCTGTTCACTGGTTCTAATAGGTTCCTCCTATAATGTTTATAAGACTGTATGGGCTCTCTCTTTTGACTAATTAACACATCTTGAAATTCCTTTGACCAAAGCTTTTCCTTGCCTGGTGAGTAATATTTTGATTTATCAGGCTTGAGATCCAGCTATTTGGAAGAGTCACATGTTCATCAAAAAAACTCCAATTATAATCTATCCTCACACTGTAAAACTAAGTACCAAGTCTTCCACTGTGTCATTTGGTTTTTAAAAGCTGTCATTTCATTTGTGCTTTAATTTTAATTCTGCCATTTCACTTGTGTGCGGAAATACAAATATAGAGTTTTCCCAAAATGTTGGTGGTACTCCACCTCCAATGCAGCTTGGTTTTGCTTACAAGAAGGACACAGAACCGGCAAAAGTAGAATTGTCTTTGTGCCACGAGACTGAGAATCACTTTGCCAGGAAAATGATCCTTACATGAAGGCTTCAGAAAATAAAAATAAAAATAAAAGGAAAAAACACCAAGATAAAATACTATACCATCTACCACAGCTTGTATCACCAAAATTGCTGAATGACTGGAGGCTCATTTTCCAGCCTTTCCAAAATCCCTGGATGCAAAACTCATGTCTTCAAAACATAGCTCCACACTTTCATATTTATAGAGGATAGTAAGGCCTGATTTTCCTCACAAGGAGCCCTCAATATTTGTTTTTTTCCAAGTGCACTTATGTCAGGTCATCAGCCATGGGAGTGTGATTCTTTCTAATTCCTCACTTCAGCACCCCTCTGCTATGGTAACAGATAATCTAAAAGAGAGTCAATCAAAGTTGATAGATAGCATAGGTTTTTGTAAGTGGAGACCTTTGCTGTAAGGAGCAATGAAAACTTCATTTAAGAAAAACAAGCAACTGGCATCTGATGTAGCAGCCTTTGAACTCAGCAACCTGAGTATGGAAGTTCAAGGTATACAGCTATTTTTTCAGGTGGACATCACTGACACTTGGGGGTCATATTTTTCAGATTTTCTTTGCTATCACAACACTAAGAGTTTTCTTTTTTAAAGCAAGAAAAAAAAAAGAACTCTAGAGAGAGCGAAGAGGACAATATGTCTCTTCTAATCGTTGAGGGGGGCTTTTGTTTTCAAATTCTGTAATAGTGGACTGAGGATCTTCAAGAAAAGATCTGATTGTCATTACTTACTGGGGAGTGTATCACTACTAGGTAAATTGAAATAGTTCTTTAAAAAAATATTTTACAATGCACTAAGTATTACTTAGAATGCAGTAAGTATTTGAGTGCTTACTCATAAAAGTTAAAAAAACAACAACAACAACATACATGAGCTAACACTTTTTCATTGTTTCATTTCTATGGAGAAATTTACCTCCCCACATGGAGAAATAAAGCAAATAGTAATATAACTCCCTAAATATAGTTTCCATAATGTCCTTATAGTAAGTAAAGCCAAAGGCCTCATGTGTTATGCAGTTCTATTAAAGAAAAAAATGTGCCTGCTTATTAAATTGCCAACCCAGCCATTTTTGCTAAAGTTCTCAATAACAGGGGTCTACCCAAGCTGACTGATTTTTTAGATCTGTTTTGTGAAAAGCATTAGAAAACCAATGAGGGTGTTGTTGTTCTTCCCAAATTTAAAATTATAGCAGTCTTTGAAGACTACTATAGAAAATTATAGAGTTTCAAAGTCCTTATACTTCAAAACAGAGATCTGATATTTGGCAGGACTCTATCTTTTGAATGGGAGGTGATTTACCAGGCCAATCCTTCAAAATGTGGTGAGTCATCAAGCTTCTCAAGCATTTGACTTCAGCAGTTTCATGTCTCAAGGTTGGTCCAGCCAAAGATCAACCAAGGCTTTCTCAAACTCTGCAAATCCCTGGATGGGCTAGGGCTTGGTGAAGACCCAAGGCAGGCTCCTGAGCAGTGTTTGCTACCATGTTCATGATGGGCTCTCTGCAAAACTCTGGCAGCCGGGCTCAAAGGCAATTGTTCTCTCATGGAAACTTTGTTTTCCTGTGCCATTGGGAATATCAGAGCACTCAGAGCTGTTGGGGATTCTAACAGCAGCAGCGCTTTGAATAGATGCTGTGCTTTGAGGAACGTAGGTGTACATATTCATGTGTGCATACATAATAAATATATAGAGAGAGAGAAAAAGGGTATATGTATCCATATCCACAAAGATATATTGATAATTCAGAAAGCTTAGATTCTTGATACTTCAGAAACAGTATTTGATATTATTAAATGCTTTGGATCTATGTTCTTTTGTTCACCATTCACAAAACACAGGCAACAATCTTTCCATGGTTTATGTAACTGTTGTGAAAATCAGTTCCTCATTGTGTGAGGCCATACAATACTGCAGCGAGGAGTACCATAAACACATCTACAAGGAGATGAGGAATTCTGTCTCCCAAGCAGAATTTGAGTGTGGTGAGGAACATAAAACACACAGCCACCCACCAAATAGCTAAAAGACAACACTGTTCATTGTTTCAGGCACTGAATCCATCCAAGACTCCATGGAAGAAACAGAATTTGATCAGCTAATGAAGAACCTTATTTATACAATATATTGATTCAGGGATTTGAGATCTTACGAGTGCTTGCTTATGTATCTTCTTTTGTATCTTGTTTTTTATAATATGCTTCTTACTGTATTTTTCTGATACAATCAAAGGCATTTGGCAATTCAGCACTGCCTGTACTGTAGAATTAATTTGTGTCTGCTGAAAACAGACTGTGATGAATATAGTTCTTTAAAAGCCAGGGTAAAATGACATTTAACATAGTAGATACCTTCAATTAAATAAAACCTAGTAATGAATCAGGGAAGAAATGAACAAAAGAAACAGTATGCCCAAGGAAGTGCTAATTTAAACTAGCTGAGGGCTGAGAAGAGCTATTGAACAATTTCATTACCACATCCTTTTCAAAGAAGGAAGACTCCTGCTTTCCTATTTCATGATAATTGGATGAAGAAATGTGGGTGGGAGCACAATTCATTGCAGAATTTGATGAATTATTTACTAATTAAGGAGAGAAAGGGGATAGTATGAGCTATATTACTTTGATATGAATGTTCCTTTTATTATATTATTTATACACATGCGATTGTTGCTTTTATTAACTAAGAGGTTAATCACTTGAATGGGATGCTTTGCATTCTTTACAATTACATACACCAGCAAATTGGCTAATTTTGTGTGGAAAAAAAAAATAAACCAGCAATTTTTCTAGTACTTATCTGTATGGTGCAGTTTAATAACATTTTTGCACTGTGTAAAATGAATAAACCAGCTGGTCCTGTGTTTTGGCAGCAGCAGTGCTTATTGCAACATGGCAAGCACAGGCTCAGGAGCCCTGGCTGGGGTTTAGGTGCACTGTGGAGGTGATGACACACAACTCCCCAAGGGGTGGAAGATGAACCTGGTTATGTGCTGAGCCCCCAGACAGGCTGTTTTGCTGGTCTGGCTGGAGGATAACTTCAAAGGTGGCTGCCTCATTTTTTTATGCAGCTGTGAGTGCCATTTTGTTCTGGGGATATTGTTTCTCTAGCAAACTGATCACTGCAGAGACTGGATGAAATTAAAACTGCCTTGCTGTCTGCCTTAAACCCTGGTAGAGCAGCAGATGTTTAGAAACCCTCCCACACTCAGGGTTTCTGAGGCTGAAGAACTGGTCCTGTCTGCTGCTATGAGGCTTCAGTGTCCCCACATCCAGAGCTCCAACGCCATTAAATTGCGCATGACACTTTCACCTTGTATCAGCAGCCAGGCTGACGGTGCTGATGATAATTCCACTCCATCCCTGCACCCTAAAAAAACATATCCAGGATTTCGTGGAATGAGGTGCTGTTCAGATGAGATCAAAATAATGGACCATGTGCCTGGAGGAAAAGGATTCTTCATCTGGACAGCTCTTCATGTCTAGATCACCTCACCAGAAGTACAGAGGAGCCTACACTGAAGCAGTTCATACCACTTACAGTTTATTTTATTTTAAACATATATGCAGATTGTTAAAAAATTACCAAATATATTGTCTCCAGACAGAAACACCTACCTCTATTTAAAATATATAAAAATAAGAAAGAATCTCTGCTTAGATTCCTCATTCACATGCCCCACCCTTTCTTCCCCAATACATAGAAAGACATTGATATGTAAACTTCATTTTCTAGTAACTAGAAAAATAAGTAAAAGTACATGTACATGTAATAAGTTATTTAATGATTTTCCCTGATTCAATAGAAAAATATACCTTATTACTCACTAGATATGGGGGATGGGAGGTCCATACACATTTTGGTTTAGATATGAATCATTTTGGGAACATGAATAGAATATTTTTTTCAATTGTAACCACATGAGGTTTTATTAAATTTTAAATTGAAAAAATAAAAAATAAATGCAGATGGGGCAGCTCAGCCATCTAGCTCACTTCTCACATCTTCACAGCACACCATGATGTGGCCAAACCAAGCACGCATGACTGCAGCCCAGAGAAGGTCTGGGAGCCCTTGTGGTGAAGGAGACTCTGCTGCCAGGAATAGACATTTTCTGGATTTACCAGGCTCTTCTCTTCTTAAGAGAGCCCAGGAGCACTCTGGCCAGCACACTTATCCTTTGTGCACATCTTTCCTTGAACATATGCTACTGGGACGCTGCTGAATATGATCCAGAAGCCCTCAATAACTGAGTCCAGGAGAAAAGACATTCTGATCTTGTCCAAATCTGAGATGACTGAACTTCTTCATTGCTTAGCAGCTGCATTCTAAAGAAGATGTGGATAAAACATAAATACCCAAGATGCCCAGAACATGGAAATGAAAAGGTGAGGAAGTAATAATGATTGTAGGTGACAGTCTGTGTTCTCCAATCATCCAAGGAAGAAAGCATCTTTACAGCACCGTAAGTGTCACTGAACTTTGAATTGTTTTGGATCAGGTTTGGCTGATAAAATTCCCATTCAGAGAATATCTCTGCACTTAGAAATACTTGTTCCAAGTAAACAATCATAACAAACACATGAATAAAATATATAAAAATTTATTGAGGAATCAGAGTGGAAAAACTTCCATTTTGTAATGTCAAAATGTACTAAGGAAAAGCCTAAGCAGAATGTTGATTATACCAGGCCCATATTCCATGGAGCTGTGGATGTGAAACAAAACAAAGTTATTTGAGTAAATTTTCTTTTACCTTGCTGAAATGCTTCCTTTCAGAAAGATAACATGAAAAGCTCCATCAAAACTGACACCTCTCCCTTAAACATTTATTCATTAACAAATCTGTCTTCTCTTTTTGAATGGAAAATCCATCATGCAAAACTTTTTTACTTGCTCCTGCTTTCCCAACTTTGAAAAAAAATCAATCTTCTGGTCTGGGAACCAGCCCTTCATTGCAGAGACATACGAAAGCCTGTGTGGGGTACTGGGACCCCCAGGAATGGGCAGAGCTAAGCAGAGAATCAGGGAGGTCTTGTCCCCTCAGGCACTGCCACTGATATTGTGCACAAAGGCTGGCTCCCTGGTCTGGGGGCAGCAGCAGGCTGACCTTTCCTTTTCGGAGCCTCAGCATGTGGTATCACAGCATAGAGGCGGAAAGTGAGGGGGTGAATATGTTTATTTCAGATCTGGCCCCCCAACAAGTATGTCCAAAATCCCCTCATGGGCTGGCCCAGCTACATAACTCCCAGATTCTGGGAGCTTATTTGGTTTATAGCATAAAGTCACAGACTGAATCTGTACAGAAGCTGAGCCCTGAGAACTGCTTCTAAACCACAGCCAAGGCAGAAGAAAAGGCACACAGCAGTAGCGACCACCTTGCTTGTAGGAATGCACTGAACCAGCTTCACACTGAATTCTTCCTCCTCTTGAAAAGAGTTCAAGCAAGTACCTCAATGGGGTAAGGCACCCTACTATGAGGAAAATCCAGAAGGCATAGTTTCTCTTGGTAGGACTCACACACTTTGGAACCTAAGGAGCCCGATGCTTTTTCTCCATTTTTCCTTTAAGAGTCTTGCATTTGCCTGGGTGCTGTGTGAATGCTGCAGTGGTCAAGTGAACCCGCTGTTTCACCTCGATATGACTGGGCTAGCTATATCTGCACTTTTAAAATGAAAAATTAATAACAGTCCATATGTTTATAATTAAAGAAAAATCCATTTACATTTTAAAATGCACACGTTTTATTGAAAACAGCTTACATAAACACATCTGGAACACAGCTTTAGATAAAAAGCACATGCAGGGTACAATTCTGTTATTGCTTCTGCTGGAGTAAGTCAAAAATTACTCCATCAAAGTCAGTTCACAGGTGTAAGGCCAATGGGAGATCAGAATCTGACCAAGGCCTTTCATTTCAACAAACAGAATATTGCCAAGTTTCACTTCAGTCTTGCAACTTGGAAGAGAGAGGGACCAAAAGTTTATAACCCATGTGAAGAATTATTGTATTACGAATAACTGAAGTTTATAGAACATTGTTTCCAATGGTTATACCCACAGTTTCAACTCTCCACAAAAGCAGACAGAAAAGCAGGCACTGACCTCTCAGCTTCAGTAGGTTCTTTATTGAGAAGTCTGTACTCCAGGCAATGGCCAGATTTCTTCCATGCTCCGCTACAAGTAGTCCATCTTCCATTCTATCCATTCTATCCATTCTATCTTTCAAAGTTATAAAACTGCAAATGATTGTATCATATTTAATCAAGTGGAATCTCCAAGTACTTTGCAATCTTCTGTGTCTGTTTTGCCAGAGGTTTTTCCATAGGCTTTCCTTCTATTTTGGGGATTTCGTCCATGCCCATATAAATGCTATGTAGACCTAAAATGCCTGAATTTCTCTGTACATCAGGAACTGATGGAGAGAACCAGAGTATTTCCAACACATACTGAAATAAGCAGGCTCTGCTCAGATCAGATCAAGACCTCAGTAGTAACAGAGAAGCAGACAGATGAGTTCACCAATTTGGAATAGAGGTATCTTGGGGTAAAATGTATCCCCTTTTTAGCAGAATTAAAAAAAAAAAGTCAAGTAGAACATTAGGGCAGGACATTAAACATGCAGTATATTGCATTATGGGACATAAAGTACATTCAAGACAAACAAGGTCCTTCTTATTTTTGTCAAGTATATGTTCTGCATCCAGCAGGGCAGTAAATTAAAAACACTTCACTGAGGTAATCGTGGATAATTTATTCTGCTCTTCCACACTGTTTTTAGCTTCCAGACATGGGAGGAATAGCTCTTCCTTTGCAGCCAACATTATCTCTTCTCCAGTGGGATTTGCCTCTCTGCTGACCAGTGGAGGCTCAAGGATCTGTAAAATACCAGATTTCTAATTTCATAAGTAAGCAAAAATGAAAACCTTGTCATTCTGAGTGGGCTACGTGCATTCATGCATGTGTGTGCATACAATACTGTGCTAAGACAGGCTCAGTCTGCGTTGTATTGTGACCGACACGACAAACGTGTGCTTGCACACTTCATTTAATCCCCTGCTATAGTGCTATAATTTCTGGGATCAAATGTGGCAAGCAGCTAGCATTATGCTCTCTGCAGAAAAACGCTTTATCTCATAATTAAAAGTTCAGGGTGAATTTTAGAGTGGAAAGAAATTAGTCACTCATACTATAATTTGGTCCTGAGACAAAAGCTACCACCTTCACCATTTGAAGTATGCCATGGGATCCTTAATGACTACAGATGGTCAAGACCTCAGTTTTATGCCTCATCTTAGAGAGACAAAGCAGCCTTTATAGATCTAGACGGAACTAAGAGCTGGCAAAAGCTGAAACTTTTACATTTAATGAAGCTGAGCATCTAAGAGCAAATAGCAACTATTGAACTTGTTATGGACAAACCTAGAGTCTGATTAAGTCCATGGAGCATTCACTCAAAAAAAGCAGCCCATTGTGGTTTACATGTCAAGTCTCCTTCATTGTTAAAGGAATCACTAGGTTCTTTGTGGTCATAAAAAAAGGTATCTGCTCTACATACCGAGAGCAAAGACTGTACTTCCCATGAAGACTGCAAGTTGTACTGGGAATGAACTCTTGTGGGACTGAGAGTCTCGGCTGGATACTCACCTCAGAGGAACACTGCTCAAAACAAGACATTTGGCCTTTGGCATGCAATCATCTTGATACTGTCATTAACTCAGCACAGCCCTCACTGGGAGCCTTCCAGGATGGGAGGTATAGCCTGGAAGCTCTGAAGTGACGGATGATTTTTGAGACCCCCTCTGCCAAAGGAGTCACATGTCCTTCTCCTGGGATCTGTGAATTACCTTTCATGCTACAACAATAAGGTGTGTTATTTTAATTGCAGGGCTGTATGGCAAGTCTGTACACAAATAACCCAGGGGAAGCAATAAGGCTACATTCTTCAGGATCATTTCCCTTAAAAAAAAATTAGCATCCCACCCTGTGATTTTTTTTCTTTTTTTGGGAGATTCATTCAGGGGGTGGGGTTGGTATAATTTGGGGGTTTTCTTCTAAACCAGGTCTGGATGTGCTGAATTCAGACCCTCTAAGCTTGTGCAGTTTGCAGGCCATTTCTACAGCTCTGTGATGTTTTTGTGCTTTGCAGTCATTTTCTGCTGCTCCGCTGCCAAGCTTTGCAATTAACTGGAATGTACAAACATTTCTCCTGGGTTTGACGGGAGCAGAGACCTGTCTGTGTGGTGAAGGTCATGTGAGAAGTTTCGGCAGGGTGCACTGTCTGAAGCGACAGCCTCCTGACATCCCCCTTGCAACCCCAGTGTGCTCATTCTAGATGTTTTTTGACCATAGTTTGGCTGCTCTCACTGTTTATTTTGGAGCTGGAAACTATACCCAAAAGGAGAGCGGTGTTTTTATTGCCCAGTGGGAGGTTGAGCCTGCGAATCAGATCTGATCTGACTCACCACTGTAGGAGAGAAAACAAGCACATCCTGAGGCACAATCCAAGTGTGGAGTCCTTACCTAAACCCCCAGCCCCAGGGAACTCCAAAAAGCTGGGGTTTGGCAATCCTCAAGTCTCTGAAGAGTTATCCAGAGACTTCTTCCCATGCAGTCAGAGTTTCAGTGAGGAGGCTTCCTATGGCAATAGGGAAAAATAAGGATTACTGGAATTTTGCATAATTGCACAAAATAGAGGCTTTTTTGTAAGCAGAGTGTTCCTTTTCTAGTTTATTGCTCTTAAAGAGCAGTTCTGGTTTATAATCCTTTTTAATTTTCTTTTTGTATGAAAGCATAGATTGGTGGAGGTGTGGTATAAGCTGACTGATCTTGTGGACCATTTAAAAAATGGGAATTATTTATATCTGAGGAACGCTCATGTAAGAGCAAAGGAATTCTAGCAGAAAACACTGATACTTAACAACAAAGGAGTTACTCAGGGTTGTCCTTCACAAGGGGGGAAACAAAGTTTGGAAACATCAGCCTTAACTTCTATGCGTGTCTGCTCTTTGTGCCAATGGCCTAAAAATAATTTCCCTGTCTTTGTTAAAACAGTTCCACATCTACATATAAAAGTCACTATAAAATGTTAAGCATATTGTTATTGCTGAGCAGAGATACTGTTGACTTTGAAAACACTGTCTATTCACTTTTCACCACACAGAAAGATGATATTGAGAGGGTACTAAAATAGGGATTAACCAAAAGTAACATGAAAGCTATGAAGGGGGCTCCAAGGGAAGGGCACTGCTTTCCTCTCTTTTACAGACAAAGGTGAATGAAGGGAGCAACAAGACTAGGAGGAAGTAATATTTTAACGCTGGAGACACAGGAGAAAGACTCGTCTGAAAAGAAAGTCTCTAGTCAGCAGGATGAATAAAATGCTGGGTTTCTTAAAAAAAGAGTTCTCAATCAGAGAAAAAAAATCCACCTCTGTTTTTATTGCAATATTTAAATCTTCTGCTCTTCTGAACACAGCAGCTCAGAAATTACATGTCAGCAGACAAGCTTTCCACCTATAGTTACAAGAGTAGGTTGTTTTCAAGATGTGATATGACAGACGTGTGTAATATTGTGTAATATTGCACAGGGGCTATTTTATCTTTCCAAAAGCCATACTGCATAGCACTGAACTAGTTTTGCTAGTCCCTCTGATGGATACAAAGAGCAAAGTGGTATCCATATGGCCCTATGGAAGTATAACATCACATTCTTCTGGCTTATACAAGTTTAATGGCACTGAATTAGCATGGGCTGCCCTTTGGTGCTAATTCTTTCTGCACTCGGGGGGTTAAAGGAGCTTCATACTATCCAGATGTTCAGTGGCTCCTGCAAATGAAAGATTAGCAATTTTTGCAACTGCTGCTCTTTCTTCTGCTTCCTTTTTAAAGCTGATATTTTCCTTAAGAACTTGCTTAGTATCTGAGTCAGAGGAATCTCTTCCCTGAGGTAAATCAATCAATAAGCTGCAGAAGAAAAGGAACAAAATGTAGAGGAGGCAAGCCTGAGTTGTATTAATTTGTTTACAGGAATTGCCTTCCAGGGACCAATATATTCATCCCAGTGTTTCATTTTCCTCTGTGAAACAGAAATCAAGCACAGCATTATTTCAAGGTTTAAAAATTATAATAATTTAAAAAGGACCCCAAATTTCTTTCAAAGCCCCTGTCTTTTCTATCGCTTGTGAAGAAGTTTCTCTTTTAATTTTTCAGTGATATAGGTGTCAGAAATACAGCTATCTTAATTCCCACCTGCCACCAACAAGGCATCCTGGAGAGAAATAGGAAAAAATAGACAAAATGAATTCCAATAAATGAATGCCAGTTTAATATCTTCTAAGCTTCTCTTTTGTATATATATAGGTTTACTCAGGTTCCTGCTGTTGCAAGAGCTGTTCAAGCATGGAATAAGTACAGTTCCAATGAGACAAAACCTTCTGCTTCAGCTGGCATTT
Source organism: Turnix velox (assembly GCA_013400935.1). Classification (NCBI taxonomy): domain Eukaryota; kingdom Metazoa; phylum Chordata; class Aves; order Charadriiformes; family Turnicidae; genus Turnix; species Turnix velox. The sequence goes on along the minus strand of VZTY01006548.1, from coordinate 161,582 downwards.
AACAACCTGTTTTCTTGCTGCAGCTCAGTCAGAATTTTTCTAACCTTAACAGAATTCTAGATTTCTCATCTTGCTCTAATATGTAACTTTTCCAGGGCTCTGGTTATTGTACAGCAAGCGATGAATCGTCTGAAGCAGAAAGTGATGTTGGATGTGTGTTAGTGAAACTATGACTGTGCTTTGTGAAACTTCCTAATGAAGATGTGCACCCAGCTGTTCTTGCCTTTTTTCCTCTGCCTTTCATGGAGTCCATACTTGTACCATGCCTGGAAACAAGTTCCTTCTCATGTTGCTACAGCTGCTTCCACAGAGCAACTAAGTGGAGACACTATCACCTCATATTAGCCAATTTGGGGACATGCTGGTAAATAGTGGAAGGAAGTTCTGGCTTAAAACTTATGACTACTGAATTAATTGCTTATTAAGTTTTAATGGGTGCTGATATGTTTGTGTGACATTTATTCCCAGGATCCCAAGGGCTCTGCCAGCCTCTGTCTATGCCCACTCTTTCCAGGGTCCCCCAGCCTAGTGCATTGCTAGACAGAATCTTAGAATCATTGAATGGTTTGGGTTGAAAGGGACCTTGAGGATTATCTAGCTGCAACCCCCCTGCCATGGGCAGGGACACCTCCCACTAGACCAGGTTGCTCAATGCCTCATCCAGTCTGGCCTCACTCACCTCCAGGGAGGGGGCATCCACAGGCTCTCTGGGCAACCTGTTCCAGTGTCTCACCACCCCCACAAGAAAGAACGGAGAGAGATCACATCATCTCTTCATCTACAAGGGACTCAGAACAGTCTGGGAGCACTGAGCAAAAGAAAAGAAGCACTTCGAGGAAAAGGATTCTTCCACAGCATAGGACTCTTTTTGTGGACTTCCAAGGATTTCAGCCTGGCCCATCTGAGATATACTTTTGTAGCCTGAGGCACACAGTTAAGTTGTAAATGGTTTAGGTCCAGAATGGACTGCTTGCAGGGTGGCACACGTGGACCAATAGGTCAAGCATGCACTTGCCCAGTACTGCTCTGGAAAGAGGAAATTCTTGTCAGGGAGGCAGCTGTGCGCTGGAGACTTGAGGCCATAGTGAAAAGGAGCTGCAAAAAGAGGCTGATTCTTTAGGACTTCTACTTACCTCTCATACTCTCTTAAACCATTCTGACATGTTCATAGCCTGTTCTGCTTATAAATTTTGAAGAGATAAATAGAATTTTACTGTGATGTGATCTGTTTAGCAGAAATTTGTGCCAGGAATGGTCCAGTTGAATATATTTGTCCTTTTTAAGCAAATTATTTTAAGTCCCAAATAATTTCTTTTTTTTAAATAAAAAATCTCAAAATCTCAGCAAGAAGAGGAATAAACATTAACATGTTAGTTTCTTCTCATGTGAGAGATTCTGAAAGCTGTTTTTGTAAACCTCAAGCTCTGGGAAGGTGGAGGTGACTCCAGAGGCTGTTTAAGAGACTCCTGTCTCTTATCATTCCAGCAGAAGTGGCAGTTTGTGGATGCAGCAGCAAGAGTTATAGCAAAGTGGGCAATGAGCAATGGGGAAGGTTAATGACCAGATGAAAGAATCCCACTCTTGAAAACTAGTGATACTACCTCTGTGTTAGCAAGGCCTCCTAACTCAATCAGAGCATAGCAAGTGGGAGAGTACAATACATGGCATCAGAAGCTGATTCAGGAATTGCACACTACAGTGACAAGAAGCGGGAATTTAGGGAGCACTGAATCAGTAGTGATGGTAAACTCACCACGGAAATTCTGCTGATCCATCAGACCTTGGCTGCTTTTGCCCAAGCAGCTGGCTCAAACCCAAGCCTGAATGGGTTGTTCCCATTAGGGTGAGAAAAACATGACGATCTACTATTTTGGATATGGTGCCATTTCTTTTACAGAAATACATGAAAGTCATACTTCCCAGAGTACAGGCTGAGAACCAGCCAACAGGAGCCTGTTTTACTTTTTATGGCTCCTGGCTTCTTTTAGTCAGCATTCAGTCTTCAAACTCTCTCTCTGGGTAGCTGTTTTGTTTCAGGGCCACATTAGTAGTGCTCTCACATCTGTCTTGTTTTACCCCACTGACTCTTCCCTCAGAACCTCTGGTCTTTCTGCTATTTCTCAGAGACACTGAATTACAGCCTGGTGTATCAGCCCACAGTTGGTTGTGCCAGCCACTAGGGACATTGATTTGGCATTTTAACTAACCTTGTTTTGTGCAAAGTTTGCTTATTTTTCATTTCAGGGAATGGTCCTTCTCTATCAGATCCCTGATATCATAAAAAGACACCTGTAGATACAGTATAGCTATCTGAAAAGAAGGTGGGAGACCAAGTCACATTAATTGAAATTCAGTCTGTCTTGTGAGAGTAGTCTGAAGTCCTGCAGGTTCACTAATTTTTTTTTTTTGACAGCTGTCCAGTGACACAGGTCTCTCGCCCCAGTAGGAAACATGTACTGGAACCTCAAGCCAGTGTCAGGAGACAGCTATATATCCACCACTGCCCAGTAGGTTCCAAAGGCAAATATTTGCAAGACCAAATATTCCTTCTGAATGACCACATAAGCATGAGCTCCGCCCCAGTTCACAAGCCTGTACAATTCAGAAAATATCTTGTGACAACCAAGTTCTACAGCCATGGTCATTAGAAAGGATCATGACCCCATCCCTCTCCCCAGTTCTGTTCCCCCTCTCTGACAGTCTATCCCTCTTTATATTTGCCTTCTGCCTCTCAGCTCAGCCATAATTCTGGAGCACACTATGTTCCTTGAGCCAGGCTGGCCATAGATCCCACTGCCCAAGGCACCAAACAGAGCACCACCAATGGACACCTCAGGGCAGCAACAGTATCTCTGCCACATAACAGACATTACCATAACTTAGGCAATAAAAAGGAGAGTATCAGTAAGAAAAGTCACCTTGGCTGCCCAGCTTCTTCTCTCCTTGAACTCCAGTGGCTTCTTGGCTTTTGAAATCATGTAGCACAGAAAACTGGTCTCCCAGGCACTGAGTTTCTTCTGCTGGGCTCTAGCCAGCTGCTTGCCTTGCCTGCTTTCTCTCTTCATTGACAATTTATTGGCTGCCCTACACCTTTTTTTTTTTTGTTCCTCTTAAATTTTCTTTTTTCTGGGCAAGCCTCATACTTGACTCACCTGGCCATATATTTCCCCTGTACTTGAGCAAGAACTTGTCAACTGCAAGGAATAAAAAAGAGCTGTCCCTCACTGAACCTGCCACAGTGCCATGGCTCTGCCTGTTAACATCAAAATACAGCGTGCTTGGGAAATGAAACTACTCTTCCATTTCACTGGTACCTTCAGCTTGTACCTTTATACTCTCCTTATTTGGATCATCTCAAAAGGCTCTGGAGGATGGTCTCAAACACCCCTGCCTCCCACCTTACCAATAGCCTTCCCTTGCACTAGGCTCCGAGCTCGGTTTCCCTATTACCCCTTCCAGTTGCTATGCCCAGTGGCTCCCATGGGTATTCATTTCTATGCTAGGCTTCAGAAAGCATGTTAAAAATCACTTTACATTTAGATTAGCTAAGGGCTGTAATGTTTGGATTATGATTGAAGAGTAAGTGTGCTGTAACTCTTTCCTCTCCTTTGAAATTTAGCATCTAGAAAAGGGAAGGATGGAAATTTTCCCTTTCTTGCTCTGATCTCATTTTTTCTCCCAGCAGGTCCTCAGGTCTCGCACCAGAAGGAATGAAGAGCCTGTCCGTGCTTAGGACTAATCGGGACTGGCCACAGGATGTCACTATTACTCCACAAACATACAGAGAGTGAGGTTGTTTATAGAAGGGCAGGGTCTGGATCTTTAATTGTCTACAAATCCTGTTTTGCCAGCGTGCTCAACTCTGGTGTAGTACTTCAGGAGATACGTTTCTCAACCGAGCCACAAGCCCATGGAGGATTTGGCAATGTGTATCAAAGTGCAACCTGTGTGCACAACTACATGCACATCCTAGCTCCAATTTGCCCTAAGTTTACACAGCCCTTGTATTTCACCTTGGATATGGGGTACAAACAGCCAAGGATTGCTTTGTTTCTAGCCAAAGTCACATTAAACCTCTGAGTATCAAACGGTTCCCTGTAAAACCTTAAATGAGCCTAGGACCCTTCCAACTCAATCTAGGCTTGTAAAACTTATGGTAAAATTCAGTTTCAAGTTCATAACAAAACCCAAAGACCGGTTTCAGGTTCACTTTTGGACTCTGTTTTGAATGTTTGCCTAGTTCTGCTCAATGCAAAGTCACACAGACTGAATGGGGGAAAGAATTTTTTAAATGTTTCCATTCCCCAAAACAGAGATAAGCACATGACTGTGAGCTGGTACAACAATGGTTCAAAGTTCAGCTGCAGCAGATAATAGAAGTGTCCATTCAAGAGAAGTAAATCTTTATAAGTGCAAACAGAAACCAGGCTAAGTAAAAAAGTCAAAAGAAAACTTCCTCGTCCTGGGAAGTTGACTGCCAACACAACAGCAGAAGGACCTTTGCTCTCTTTTGTCTCTTCAGCACCTCGTCCATTCTTTCTTTTTTCCTTAGATGTATGAGCTGTCGTGCCTTGATTCTAATGTCTTGGGGAATCTCCAGCTTCCCTCTTAACATCCTAATTCACCAAAATGTGTCCTCTGGGTACATATCGTCCTTGATTTGCTGAATTCTGAGAACTTTTTCCATTTTTACACCTCACTATTTTGATTTCAAAAGGTTTGTGGTTGTTGATACAAACTTATTTTCTCTGGAAAAGCATTCTGATGATTCAGGCAGGTATTACTGATAACTCGTAGAATACATGTGTACAAATACACTGCAGGTGTTTAAGGCCAGGCTGAACAAGGCACTGAGCAGCCTGATCTAGTAGGAGGTGTCCCTGCCTATGGAAGGAGGGTTGGAACAAGATGATCTTTAAGGTCCTTTCCAACCTAAACCATTCTATGATTTTAACTACAGACACAGTAGGCTGAGAAACATTATCCAAAGGGTAAAATTGCCCAGTGCTACCAAAAAGGATCATAAATTGTAAGAGCAGCTTCAGTACATCACCCAAGTTTTGCAAAAAGAAGCACAAATAAGAACATAATAGAATCATAGAATTGAACCATATAATAGTTTGGGTTGGAAGGGACCTTAAAGATCATCTAGTTCCAACTCCCCTGCCATAGGCAGGGACACCTCCCACTAGATCAGGCTGCTCAGTGCCTTGTCCAGCCTGGCCTTAAACACCTCCAGTGTATTTGTATTTGTACACATGTATTCTGTGAGCCATCCTGGTCCAAAGCTACACAGATAGTGAGTTGAAGAAAGTGGCTGTTGACAATTTTAATGAGGTAGATAAGAAGTTTTTATTTGTCATGTAATCATTGCTATCAATTTAGGAATGAATTTGTGACATACAGCTGTCCAACTGGGCTGTTTTCAGTCATGCTGAAACAGCAGAAGTGGCACAGCTTACTCAAAAAGCTGGGTGAAAAAATACCTGATAAATATCTATACTGAATTGCTGTGCTCCCAAGGTTATCTTGCTAAGACCACTGGATATAACTAGCTCAAATGTAGCTGGAATATAACTCATGAGCTTCCTGGTCACATCCTCATCCTTCCTCTTCTTTGCTCCAGGGAGGCATCCACCCTACTACAGATCCATACAAAATACAGTTTCTGTTCCTACCCTCCCCAGCCCCAGTATCAGTTAGGTGCTCAGAGAAGGGGAGGCTCCAACCACCACAGCACCCTTCCCAGTACTCTCTTCAGCTTGTGGCCCATCCCTATAGAAAGGCATATTCCATGTGCTCATCCCACAGCACCCATCCTTTACTCCTTGTACAGATACAGAGGGTCAAGGCAGGACAGCAGGTAGCAAGAAGAGGTTGGACACATGGGCCAGCTCTTATTTCCATTGTTCAAGGAATTGATTTTTAGACACACCCATGGTTCATTTAATAAGGTAGATCTATGTCATGTCTCATTGCATTAGCAATGATAAATGATCGTGAAGAGACTATCATGGGTTGTTACATCACCTGATCAGAACAGAGCGCCATCAGTGCAATCTACAAGTACTTTCTGTGACAAGAATCTTTATCTAAGGAACCCAGTCCTCAGGTCTTTATTCACAAGCTTTGCATTTAATATTGTATCTTTTCAGCTGAGCAGCAGCCCTCAGAGCAGCAAAGACGTGTGGGTGCATCCAGAAAATCCATTTCCTTTCTGTCTGTCCAGTTGCAGTGATGATTCCACCAGTTTAGATTAGACTTGGGAGTCATAATTCCTATGATTTATACTTGTTATTCTTATTCACATCACACAAAGAGCATAGTGTACATGGAGATACATCAGTATATCAAGATGCTTTTGAGGCCTTATTCCTCCAGAGGCAAGTGTGACAGTTCAGGTTAGAAATTAATGCACTGAAGCCATTTGGGTATAACAGAGCTGTAAACAAAATTTGACTGGTATTCCTTCCTTAGTAAGTCTTAACAACTGCACTTTTTATTTTATGTCATGCTTATAGACACGCACCATTATATTTGAGTTAAATGCCTAATTTCCTCTATTTTGCCTACCTCAGACCTCTCTTTTGAGGTGCTTTACACCTCAAAATTGTCTTGCAGGTTCTAATGTCTGCTTATGTGCTTGTTTTCTGATACTAGGGGTCACCTGTTAAAGATGGTATTACCTGCATCATCTCTTTTAGCTTTGGAAGCGGCAGAGCTGCTTTAAGGTACCAGAAGTAAGCAAATCAAGATTTTTTAAAATCAGTCTGAACACACAGAGTGGGCAGAGTGCTTTCAGGTGGCACTTCAGCATGTTAGAGTTGAATTGATTTTCTTTGGTTTAGCCATTCTAGTCACAAACCAGCTAATAATTTTACAATGTATCCACTAGATGGTAGCCTACCCTTATTCTTTCCATTTACCAGTTTCATCTAGACATTTTATATGATGACCAAAGATCCATCTCAAGAAATCTCATTGTGTATATTTCTATTGTCAAGGAGATAATTGCTCAGTGGACCCTTGGATGTGCTCAGGGAAATTCAACCCATAAAAATTCCTCCTCATCACAAATGCCTTTGCCCACTGTCTCAGTTCAGATCTGGTGGAGGCTTAGAAAGTATCCAAGCAGTAAAACCAACGTAATTCTGGCTTTTAAATTATTCTCATTGCTTCAAATTCAGAAAAGTTATTCAAATTCAAAACCCAATACTGTAGTTTTCCTGCCTACAAGTGTACCTAAGATGATGATATTTCTCATTTAAAAGAGCTTTTCTAGAACCCAATTACCTTTCTAAGCCCTTTGCTAATGGTCTGATTCTGTACAGAGTGTCTAAGATATTTTCCTGCATAATATTTTTGAGAGAGATAATCAATGTATAAGTCTGTCTCTGAGCCTACCTGAAAAAGATTGGAATAGTCATGAATTATTGTGTCTCCGAAGCAAAATACATTTATTTGATCCATTTTTCCCAATACAAATAAGAGAAGGGAGAGAAAAGGGGAGAGAAATACATTATTAAGAAGTATTCTCTCTCTTCACAATGGTATCTTTGCACTGACAAAGAGAAATACAGTCATCAAGGACTTTAAAGGAGAATTGAAAACAATAAAGATTGCAGTATTTTGTGCTCTGTGTGGCATACACCGGTTGAATTAAAGGCATACCACACAGCAGTTTCGCTGCTGTGCATGCCTCTTATCTCTGTCTTCATACTGCTGCCAGGTAGGAGGTCACAGAGAGCAGCAGGTGTTTGACAGACCTTTCACTTTAATGACGTTATATCAACATACCACAAAATGTTGCAGCTACCTCTAATTAGCTGCATAAGCATGTTCTGCACATACAGATATATATAAATACCCCCCCAGCAATTCCACTCCAAGCTGGTTCCACCAGACCCTGTGAGGGGCTGCAGATGTGTCTGAAGATCAAGCCTTTCCAAGGCAGTTGACAGGTCTCAGACACTGAAGGTGAAGGTATTCAGACAAAAACTTTGGTCAGAAGACACCTTGGAGAGCCAGCATGAGCCCTGACTTCTGTCCAATGCAGGGAGGTGACCATCAGCCATTACAGTGTGGCACAGATTGCAGGCTATTCTTAGCCTTGAAAGCACACTGACAGGACACAAGAATATTTCTAGAACTGCTGTGTCACACATTTCTTTCCTAAAACTTTAAAAAAAATAATAGAAATTAACAGACACCTAATTGGCAGGATTTCTGTATGCAGATCTGGAAGCCCATTTACACCCTAAATTGTTTTTACTCAGCAACTGAAAATGCTTCCCTAGTTTCTGCATCTCATTTGTATGACACACTGCAGTTAATAGAACACTTAGGAGAGTTATTAAAAATGCTCATTCCATACCATCTTTGCCATTTTTATATTGTACCAAGGGGAGTAAAGCTCACTAATGCAATACTAAAGCCCTTTAGAGTTCTGACTACTGTACTTTTGCTGGCTTGCTTCATGTACCATGGGTTCACGCAATGTGAACTGAATGAACCTCCCCTGACTTTAACTTATGCTGGGTCATTCGGTCATGATCAAGTAGAAAGAAAATTGATGAGAAGAGTATGGCATATCCTTCTGAACTTTTCTATAGAAAGGCAACTGGTTAAATATGGTTAAATATTACAGACTAATGATATTTGTGCATTACCTGCTGTGGTGAGTTGACCTTGGCTGGCTGCCAGGTGCCCACCCAGCTTCCCCCTCCTCATCAGGAAAAGGGAAGAAAATAAACTTAAAAGCTTGTGGACAGAGAATAATGTTAGGGAGATTGCTTCACTGTTATTGTCATGGGCAAAACAGACTCAAGTTGGGGAAAATTAATTTACATTGTTGCCAGTTAATGACAGACTAGGACAGTGAGGGAAAAAAACACAAAGCCTAAAACCTTCTTCCCAGGTTCAGCTTCACTCCTGACTCTTCTACCTCCTCCTCTCCTCCAAGCAGTGCAGGAGAGAGGGAGTTGCAATCGGTTCATAGCACTTCATCCCTGCCACTCCTTCCTCTTCGTGTCTTCCCCTGCTTCAGCCTGAGTTCCCTCCCACAGTCCTTCATGAACTTCTCCAACGTGGGTCCTTCCCACAGGCAGTAATTCTTTGAGAACCGTTCCAGCATGGGTCCTCTCCAGCTAAGGAAAGTCCTTCTGCCCTTCTGTACTCCCTGCCAGAGAATCTGTTTCGGCATGGGCTTCTCTATGCAGGCTTCAGGTCCTGCCAAGATCCTGTTCCATGGGCTGCAGCCTCCTCCAGGGCATATCTGCCTGCTCCACCATGAGGCTGCAGAGTGGGTATCAGCTCCATCATGATGTTCTGTTAGCTGCAGAGGGGTAGCCTGTTGCATCATGGTCTGCTCCAGAGGCTGCAGGAGAATCCCTTCTCCAGCACCCCAGAGTGTTTCCTTCATCACAAATCTATTTCTCCTTTAGTTTTTTCACTTCTTACTCTCACAGTTGCTGTGCAGTGTTTTTCACCCCTTATTACACACATTATCACAGAGGAGACACCAGGACCACTGACAGGCTCAGCTTTATCTTGGAGGTAGCCACATCTGGCACAGCCCAACACAAGGACAGCTCCTGGTCTATTCTCACAGAAGCACCCTCTGCTTTTGAAACCTTTCTGCATAAACCAAATTAATTTGCTTTTTTATTACATCAAAAAAAAATCCACATCTTTCTACATTTAGGATAATTATAGAGTTGCTTGCCCTGCTGGACTTAAAAGGATCTCTAGTCGTTCTCTTTCTTCTCTGTCTCTGATGTACAGACATTACAGGCCTTATTGCTACTCCTGGATAATTCACAGTCTGAAGGACTATCTCCTTCATTTCCTATATTCCCTGCCAGGGATATCAAAATCCCAGAAGAGAATAAAATGGAGAAATGCAGCCAATTGCAAAGTCTGCTCATCAGTTGTTAAATTTTAAGTGCTAATATCTGACACAAGAAAATGGAAGTCTGTGTAATGTGATCTCGAGAATTTTGTACAGGCACATGAAGAATGCAGCTATGCTGGTGTTTAAGGAGAAGTCCCCAGGCAGCATTGTTGATCTTTTAATGAAAAGAATTAAATTGTCTTTAAAAGAAAAATAGTTGAACACTATTCTGATTTTTAAAGAGAGGGAAAGAAAAATTACACAGTCCTACAATAAGCATGAATCTTGCTCATGCTGCAGCTACAGCATTCTGTGCACCCATTTTTGAAAGGTTATGACAGAGGCAGGAAACAAGATGAATATAAGGCTGATGTGGTTTCTGTATGAAAAGAGCCAAAGCAAATGGGATAGTTTAGCACAGAGAGATGAATAGGAACAAGCAAACTGCTGTAGCATGTTAGAAAGAAGGAAAAATGAAATGCTCATAGCCATCACAGAGTACATTGAATTATTCTGAAAGGCTGGTGAAGGAAAACACCTTCCACATATCCTGCAATTAGTCTCATATTAAGACATTATCAACATAAATCCCTTTTATAATCTAAAAGAGGATGCTTCGGACATCAGCTCCTGATCCAAATCTGAACCTTATAGATAGAATGGACTTGAATGTATCTGTTAAAAAATATTAAGACATGTCAGAGAGAGAACATGCATTACAGAAACAAGCATACAAAAATGGCATCTGCATTTCATGTTTAGCTGCTTCTCTGCACTATACATAAGGGAATAATTCCCATTTAATATGACATCACTTATCAATGAAGTCTGAAAAGAGAATGCCATTTCAAAGGAAACCTTTGCCCTTTGTAGTACAAGTAGCTGCAGAAGCAGCCATAGATGCTTAAGGACTTACTAGGCTAAGAAAGTCCCTGGCAGTAGAATTTGTTCTTGAAATTTGTATTTTATTTTGTCCAAAGTAAAGTAGAAGGGTCAGTAAGGCCTAAATCCCAAGGCTTACACAAACCCTGCTAAGTAGCAGGCAGCATCGAGCAGTGCAGTGTGGACAGCTGCACCTATGTGCTCATTACATGCCATTGATCATGCCATTAGGAACTCCCCAGAAGAGCCCACATCAACAAAATTTTCCACCTTGTTAAAAAAGAAGGCCAGTCTCCCTTCCTGGGGTGATCTTTCACCTCAGTGTTGGTGTGCTGTGCACAAGAACATCCTCCTACGAGCCTAAATTGGTGTGCAATCAATAATGGTTTGGATTAGTGATAGCTACAGAGGGGCAAAACCAGACCCCCACTGCAGACAAGCCCCAGCTGAGATCTATGAGGCATTCAAACTGGGCCAGGATGTTTCATTGGTAAGGCAGGTCAATCAACGTGTAATTGGTTTTAATTAGCACTCTCTTAAACTCTTCACATGCAACCAGCTGTTAGTTCTATCACCAGCAGGTGAGTTGCATTTAAAAAAAAAAATTAAAAAAAAAAAGTGCAAAATACTTTCCAGCAACGTCAAAACTTGAAAGTAAATTATTTTAAAGCTGGTCCTTAGATGTGGAAACTTCCACCAGTTGCTCATTAGTGTGAAGGGTAAATATTCCAGCATCACTGGTAGCTTGATTTTTAAGGTAGCTTTTGATCCTTGGGGGTCTAATGATTATTAAATAATGACGTATAAACCCAAACCACAGTGTGCTAGATAATCTTTCTGCAACCAGACAGTTACATCCACATAACACAGTGGTGTGACTATTGATTACATTACAGGCTAAGCCATGGCTATTTAATTAATTTCCGTTGAAGTCTACTGGGTAATTTGCTGAGGAATGCTTTGCAGGAAGCCCTGTAGCAGCTGCTATACCTTGAGTTTGGGGCTGGTAATTCTGATAGTGACCAGAATCTGTTGCCCAGAACCCTGGGAGGATGCAGGAAAATACAGGATCTCTAACAGCTGAGATGTCTCATGTCTTGGTGCAGTCTGGGTGAAATTTATTTATGGGCCAAATCAGGTTGAAAACCTGCTACTAAGGTAACTCTAGTTTAAGCACTCATTTATTCAACCTTAAGTTGTTCCTTTTGCCCTCACGTTCTTTTCTTGTCTTCTCCCTAGTTTTGGCCATCTCAGGTGCTCTCCTCACATTCCCTTCCCATTGAACAGTGAAACGTGGAAATGCTATTCCATACAGGACCTTGTTATTTACCTTCTTGTGTTACAGGTGCAGAGGTGATACCCTAAAATAAAGGTCCCTAAGCATGTGCAAGTACTTTAGGCCTAGTGATTACAGCAAGATTTATAAACTAAATCCATTTTAAAATTCATGCAAGGTTTTAGAGCTGTAAAAATAAGCACCAACATCCCACATTTAGATCATCCATTCACCACCTCTTAACTCCTTTGTCAAACCCTATAGGAATTTTCAATACAGAAGTGTCTACATCTTCAGTTTCAATTTCATTAAGAGCCTTGAAGAGCTGTCCTCAAGCACTTTACTTCTGACAGAGCTGAGCAGGTTGGCACCAGTTTCATGCATCAGCTTGGCTGTTTCTCATGAAACAGACATTTCTCCACACCTCTCCTCTTTGAGTTACTCAACACAAAAATTGCTCCAAGTGCCAGCCAGAAAGCTGGGTGCTACACAGAGCAATGTGGGTGACAAGGGCACCATTCCCTGTGCTGCCTTTTTAAGGTGTGAACTGTCAGGGGGACACAGAGGATAACCTCTTCCTCTGCCAGAGAAAACTTGGAAGCCACTTTGAGACAGGCAGGTAATGGCAGAGGGCAGTAGCAGAGGAGTGCTTATTCCTTCCTGGCGAAACAGCCCCACTTCGCATGGAGTAATTATGTATGAAATAGGTGAGAGAGGAAATCCTATTCTCAAGGAGCATCCCTATAGGAGGGATGCCTCCAAATTCAAGTATTTTTTCCACCTTGCTTGCTGAGTTTATGGCAAAGATGCATCCCATGCAGAATGGAATGGCCACAACAGGATGTGCACACCCTCATGCATAGGGCACTTCACTGGCTGGTAAAAATCACCCTTCAAATCCCCTCAGGCAGACAAAGAAATGGTACAGAGATCACTCCCTGGGACCCAAGCAGAACAGCACCTGTGCTGTGTAAAAGAGAATGAATTCTAACTGGTCTTAGAGAGGCTCCTTTGCAGGAATAACTGGAGATTTGGGCTGGTAATTGGCAAAAAAGCTCTTTGTTGAATGAAATAGCACACCTATCTTCTGGAGCAGGTTGGACACAACGCTGATATCTCTTTAATGAAGTCAGCTCTGCTGGGCCACTGTGAACTGCACCCTGTCCTGCCCCTGGTGTGCTGAGACTCTGCATTTGCTGCAGGAGAAGCATAGGTCACCAGACTCAGGGTTGCAGCCAGGCCCCAGACCTCAGTGGTAAGGAAACTTGTGCTGTTGGAACATGAACATTTCTGTACTCTCCCAGCAGGAGACTGTCCACTTTGGACCTTCACTGGTGGACATTTGGATGCTACAAAGAGCTACTAACACAGGTTCTAAAAATTCATATTTTGGCTAAGAACTGCGTACCTGGGCCCTGAAGAGTTTCCCATGCAGAAAGTCTGTAGTGAAGCTGTGGGTCCATCCTACTCAAGCTGGAACCACTGAACCATTTTTCTTTCTTCTCAACTCAGTGGCAAGAAGAGAAAATTCAGTTTTAGTCTTGGCATTTAGTGTTCAGGCAGCCCTTGGGTTGTCATAGATTTAATTCAGGTACACCAATAGTCCACAGACTAAACTGTATTAAATATCTGGGACTACTGAGGAAAGGGGTAGCTGGCATTTTTTCACCTTCTTGTACGTGGCAAAAATACAAAATTTCATTGAAAAAAATCATTTTGCTGAAGTTTTTCCTATTCTTTAGTGGGGGGAAAATTGTTCGTTTTCATTTGTCAAGTTTTCCTTCTGTTTTCTAATGTAGCCTAGTAATGGATTATGCAGGCTTCATCCCAGGCATGCAATAATTACTCTGTGGATGGAGGATTTATAGTCAAGGCATGTAATTGTGAACTTTTCACACAGACTCATTTTCAAATACATACATAAATAACCTCTGAAGTAGCTAAGCTCAGTATTTAGCAGCTGAATTAAACTTACATGTTTCTGCAATTCACAGACCCATTGCCTGAGGAAAGAGGAAGAACCATAGAATCAGAGAATACCAGCTTGGAAGGGACCTATAGAATCATCTGGTTGAACCTTTCTTGGCAAAAGCACAGGCTAGACAAGATAGTCCAGCACCCTGTCCAGATGAAACTTAAGAGTGCCCAACTTTGAGAAATTCACCACTTCCCTGGGAAGTATATTTTAATGGCTGATTGCTCTCAGTGTGAAAATTTTCCTTGTGTCCAGCTGTAATCTCTCCAGGAGTAACTTGTACCTATTACCCCTCATCTTGAAAAAAAAAAGAGTCTGCCTTCTTTGTAGTCACCTTTTAAATACTCTTAACTCTTCTTTTCTCAAAGCTGAACAAACCCATTTATTTCAGCCCTTCTTCATATGGGAGGCTTAACAGTCTTATCATTTTTGTGGCCCTCCTCTTGACCCTATCCAGCCTGTCTATATCCTCATTCATAGCAGAGACCAAAACCAGACAAAATATTCCGGGGGTGGCCTGAGAAGTGCTCAGCAGGGTGAAGTAATAACCTCTTCAGCTCTTGTTGCTTCAACTCAGCACCATGTTGATTTTCTTTGCAGCAGCAGCACACTGTTCACTTAGACTATTTGTTGTCCCCCAGGACTTCCAGGTCGATCCCAATTCATGCTGGACTCCTGGATTATGTTTTCCCAGGTGCAAGATCTTATATTGTGTGGACTTTTGTCCCTGGCTATGAAAGAGAAGAGAAACACTTAAGAGAACCAGCCTGAAATAAAGAGGCCAGGGTCCATGGTCCAAGCAAGCCTGGAAGAAAGGATGAGGTTAAAAGCCATGCTGTGTGAGATCCATTTTGCCCTTTTTTATACACTTATCAGCACCTACGCAATGACTAGTAAAAGCCTCATGGGGACGTTGTTGATCTGACAGCAACTCAGATAGATCACATACAGACCTAGAATGCAAGATTTCCCTGACTAAAAACACAGTTTGAAGGGAACTCATACAACTCCATAAATAGCATCTGCTACAGCTGAATATCCAGAGGGAATGTATAAAGCAGCAAAAAGCTTTTCTGGGGGGTCAGAAAATTGCCTGTGATAAATGTATATTTCAAAATGCCTGTAAATTTAATAGTGCTTAGAAAGTGACTGAAACAGTGGATTGGACCGACTCCAAAATTTTAGAATTTTATTTCAGCAACAGGTATTTGCTCATTTGTTCAATGAGAAAAAGAGGAACAGCACAAGATTGCTCACAGAAATTTGGAAAACTATGTGAAAATATGTCCTGGTGGTGTCAATATGGACCAGCATAGGTTTTGTGTGATACTGTGCCAGGCCCAGACAAGAAGGTACTCATTTTAGGCACAGTGGAATGGAGAATAGGAGACAGCTCCTGCCTGGAAGCTGAGTTTGGGATTCATTTTTCTTTGCCATTTGGCTTAATGATGTCTATAAATGTATAAAACAGCTCCACTGTTACTATTATCATAATAGTTGCATAATTTAATACTACAGTTCTTACTTCAATACTGCTCCAAGAAATGATGTTGAGGTGAAGAAGTTGCGTCTCTCACAAAGTCATTCCTCCCTGAAGCAAGAGGTGTGTGACTGGAAGCCAGAATCAGCTCCTTGGTCTGCTTCCAGGGCTGAGAGTTTAAGTATGCCTTGTGTATTGAAATAAAAAACATTTTTTAAAAGCTGAGCGAGATTCATCAGATCTAGCGCGTTTCTCTCTGAAATGTCCTTTCAGAAGCTCAGCAAGTGCTGTCTTTTTCTTTTTGGCCTCACTGTTTAAGGGCTCATCCAGAATATAGTTTTACCTAAGTCAGGTTTTGTGTTTAACTCCCTCCCAGCTTTCATTTTCTGAGCATAAGCAAGCCAAAATCCCCACTTCTCATACCATTCTTTCACAACATATCTTCCAGGCTCAATTAATCCTTCTTGAACCAGAAAGACTCAAACTATATACAGCATTCCAGTTTAAAACTGTTCCACTATTTAACAGCATTTATAAACAGCAGTTTACTTGACTTATTATTCAAACAGGAACACGAGAGACAATCCCAGACCACCCTGGAGGTTCTCAAGCCACACCTTGTTCTAAAAGCACACTCAAGAATATATGGCAAGACCATGAGTAAATAAAAAATTCTAATGCCTTTCTTTTGAGCCTTTGAGTTTGCCCTTTGTTTAGGCTAATTACTCATTGAGAAGGGGATATGTGGATTCTGTTTTTGAGAATTCATCTATCCAGCTCTAAACTGGTGGTTACATTCCCTTGGTCTCTTTTTAATTTAATGTGTGAACAAACGAGTCTCCATGCTAGCCTTCTGAAATTATCACCTTGAGTCATCTGTCAATATATGTGTTGGACAATCTGTTGATTCAACAGGTGTGGTGAACATGGAAAACTATTAATTATTTCCTTAATTTCCAGGATAATGTTAATTAGCCTTCATGATAAATTAAGATCTTCCATACTTCAGTAGTCCCACACCAACACCATCTCAAATGTGGTAATAACTTACAACTGATAAAAGAAACACTAGTCATTTAGTGGGTGGTCTCTAAGTGGGGAACCAGAAGACAGACTATTCCTAGCTTGCTTGCTTGCCTATAGTATGAGTAATGATTCTCTTACCACTATGGGTTGGTGTGCATAAGTGTATTTTCTTCTTCCTCCAGTCTTATCACGATTGGGGCATGGCAAACTGCATTAGCAAGTAATTTGGTACAACAGGTATGTAACCACAGAGCAAAATTATCAGAACTAAGGACCTGAGAGACACACTATTCATCTTCTGGTTTATGTAGCAGATTTTATCCTAAGCATTTTGTTCTAGTCTGATTTGAAACATCAATATCCTCTTAGCCGGCAGAACACTTAAGTTTCTGGTTCAGCTTCACCAATCCAATTTGCTTTCTACAAGACCACTGTAAACTGGACTGTGATAAGCAGAGGTGCTCAGTAGTCTTCCTTGATAGCTGCACTCCTGCTCTGAGCTAAAACACTCTTTCATTGTGTTGTATATTGCAAATTTTCTCAGCTTTCAGAAGCTGAAGCAAAATAAAAAACTCAGACACAGCAAACAGCAATACATGAGCAGAAGAGAGATAGATTAAAGGTATGCTCCACATAAGGGAAAAATGTTAGATCAAAGCTATGCACAGAGGTAACCTTATTAACCCAATATGTTCACTTGGGAATGTTTGCAATCTTGATAGAAAATGCTAGCATTCTTGAAATTATGCCCTTCATGAGATTACTTTTTTCTCCTTTTTTGGGATACAAAAGTGAATATTTAATACTAGGATCTAGCATAAGCCACAGTTTCCCCTTTCTAGTCAGCTGTAAGAAGTCCTTTCTCCTAAAAACACGCAGATTGGCCATTTTTATAATTTTTATAAATTTAGATTGTGGTTTTTAATGAATAAATAATTTTCAACAAACTGGGACAAAATCTGGCACTTGTATACTGCAGCTTTAAGAGACAGTAATTTGGAAAGCAGTGGCAAAAACTAGGCCAAAAACATAGCCTTCTGAGGTCTTCCCTCCAACAGCAAAGTCATCCAAAAGCAGCTGCTACTGACTACCAAAGCAGGCCTTGATCAGTGTGAGTTAAAAATCACAGTGGTGCAAGCTGCATCTCCCTCTTCCTCAAATACTGTAGGAACTTGTTGACATTTTGGCATGAAGCAGGAAAAAGCAGCCTATTCCACAGAACTCACTCAATTTACTTGAAATATTTTGCTTGCCTTGGATTTGTTCACATTAAGGGGTAACTTGTCAATCTATCTCATTAGGCATTGCTTTTTTCCATTAGGTGTAGAATGCTTTTTTTGACAGCCACTGTCACAAAGGGTAACATTAGTATATAGTAAATGGAGGCTTAGCAATTGCATATCATCCTCTGCCCCAGGGAACCAAAAAGTGATGATTCCTGATGCACGCAGATGGCTTTTTATCTTCAGGGAAATACCAAGCAACTCTCTTTGCACCAGCCTCTGATGCTGTTAATGTTCATAATTACTATATGTTTTCATAACCACATATTAAGCTTTTTTCTTCTTTATGAGCATTTTCATTTGCCTTTGTTTACTTCCTAAAATGAAGCCAAGTTCATTTTAGTTTGCTGCTACACTTTGTTAACTTTTTTTTCACACATTATAATTACCAACGAGTTGCTTCATTTTTAGCTAGGGCTAATGTCTGCTGAATGGCACCACTTCCCTGTGAAGCTAGAGGGGCCAGAGATAAGCCAGGACAGGCACAGAGAGGGAGAGAATACTGTATAATCAAAGCTAAACAATGGGTGCCCGAAGATTATAGCTGCACAAAAGGTTGTTTGTTCTCCAAATATTTACCTGTTGGTGTCTAGACTGCTTTGTTTATAAAAAGAAGATTAAAGGGAGAAAATAATCTCTCCCTTTTGAGGCATCTAGATGGAGGATGAATTTAGCTCATTTTCTCTGCACCATCAAGATGTATCCGGTGGTGTATCAGATGTACTGTGCACACACCTTGTGAAAGTCTCCAGAGTAATGCAGACCCAGGAGCTTCCATATGAAAGCAGCAGGAACATTCAGAAAGACAATGTTTCAGCCTATCAGTCTTGATAAAGGCCCAGATGGGTAAAAATGTCAGCTTTATGTGTGTTCCAGCCACTCTCAATCAATCTACTTTTGTATGTAGGTTACTGAGTCTGTCTTCCCCAAAGCCTTGAAGGCTTTAAATCTTGTGCCCAGAGTGATGCCATTATTTTCATGATGAAATTGATCCAGGCAGACATCAACTTTCATTTTCATGGTATCAGATTGGTGGGATTGTACTTTTCAGCTCAATGGTTCTAGAAATTCACATTGCAGTGGTGATGTATTAAATTGATTCTCCTTTTCTTTATATATTGCTTACATGGGCACAAGAGGAGAGTTTTTTTCCTTTCTGCCCATGTTTGGTAACTGAACTGCTCAAAACTGAGAGAATTAAATAAACTTTCTGCAAGGTTTTAGTGAGTGTGAATTACAATTCAACCACTGTATTATTAGGTGCACTAAAAAGGATTCAAGGATGAGTTGAGAAAAACATTTTTAAGACTTAATATTAGCATTCATTGGCTGTTTCCTTGTCTTTTCTCACATTTGGTTCTGTCCTCTTATTTTCTCTTGGAAGTTCCATCTCCACTATTTAGCCTCCACTGCCTTCATACACTGGATTTATGACTCATCTCAGACACGCATTTTTCTCCTTTCCACCTCTTTCTAGTTCTCACAGAATACTTCTTATAAACTGCCACCTCTTGTCCATCCCAAGTAGATTTTCCTGGCCAGGCTGTCCTGTCCTTGGACTCTTCACCACCAGTACCTTGCCAAATTCTTGTACAGTAGCACATTCTCATACTGAGCATCAGAAAAGTGAACTAAAGGACAAAATCACTAAATATCTTCACTGCTCAAAAGAAAATGAGAGTAAATCTGCAAGAGGGTAACAATCTGTTCAAGGGAGCAGACAAAATAGTTCAAGTACATACTGTTCACTTAGACTGTGGTTCTCATAATATGTGAGGTCCTTGTCATTCTAGTAGCATGCTGGGCTGGGACAGGCAGAAAGCTTTTCTCCACACTATCACGTATCTCAAAACCCTTGGGGATTTTTAGGACCACTGCCAGTTTTGGTTTATGTACCTCTTCTTGTTAGGATTGAATAATCTTTTCCATGAAATACTCTTAACTTGAGGAATCTTCCTCACAGATTTAAAACTTCAGTGGTCCATAGGGAATTGGTCAAATAAGTGGTGTCCTTCTGTCACCCACAATTCCATTCTATTTTGCCTAGATTTCTTCTCAGAAAATACCTGCAAAATTAAATACTTCTTCTAGTTATATGCAAATGCACCTCTTAATTTATGTGCTAGTGCCATAACATCTCCACACATCTATGATATCTAAAATGAATATGTTTGTTACAGGAAGAATAGCATTCTCCTCAAATCTTCAAGGCACTGGAAACATTTACAGGGGACACTTTTTGGTTTCTGTATAACCCTGCTGCTTCCATCTCTATCAAAGTCTGTGACACTTCTCCTGAGGATTTACTTCTGCAGAAACACAGGTGTTAATTCTCAGCAATTTTGCATGTCCAACCTGCTGTGAAAATTACAGAAACCCAGAGCTGTTCTAATTTGTTCTATGCTTCCCACAGCCTCCAAGGGAGCAGCTCACCGGCATTGTCCCACTTCTCCCTGTTTCCTTCCCTGATGTCTCTTGGACTCTACAAAGGAGATGGAGGTCATAATGCTTCATATCTACAAAATGCAGGGAGTCCCTCAGTGCAACAGCTACTACCTATTGTGAAGATCTAGTGTCACCAATACCCCTTAGCCTAAGCAGTGGAATGCAAAGGTTCGCTAGAATAGCTGTGTCTCAGGTCTGTTTTCTTAATAGAAATAATTGTTCAAGCAACTTGAGAAAGTGGGAGCAAATGCTGATGTTTAATTCTAAAAGAGCAAGATGGAAGACTCAAGACATTGAGCAGTGTTTTATCTATCCAGTCAGACATTTTACTGTTATCTGAACTGGGCAGGAAAATTAGACTGTTATATATATGTCCCATTTCACTAGTCTCAAACTGGAGTTTCACAGATAAATTCCTCCAGTGTGAGTCCATAATTTAAATAACACTGGAACATCACAACAAATCAAGCTTTCCTCCCCAAGACCAGGGTTTGCCTTAAACCCAAATTGCCTCAAAATTCTAAGAATCTCATATGTTACCCTGCTAATGATTAAAAGTGGAATTTTTCTCTGTAACTCCCTACGTCTTGTGCCTAATTAGGTGCTAACACATAGAATTATTTGACTGGAAAGCCTACACATCAGGTGTGTGTAGGGCACTATCTATCTTACTTGAAATAAGTCCACTGATACTTAAGCCTTTTCAGGCCATTCTGGATTAATATTGTTCAAAGTAAAGACTTCTAGCTAATGTATTGGTAGGAACACTCTGATTCGTCATATACCAGTCCCTACTCTATACGAATGTCTTCAGTATCTGTACTCTACCCGTCCTCTACCTTCATTTCATTTCTAAATTATTGATCTTCCTTCTCCTAGGCCTTTCTTTCATCCCATTTTCTTTCAAAATTCTTTTTCTTGTCTTTCTTAACCAATTTTAAAAAAATTTGAACTACCATGACATTTGCTAATACCATGACATGCAGAATCATGGTGAACAGCATCCCTGACAATACCACATATGCAATGTTTTTACAGATATAAGGCACAGACTGTATTCCCCCAACCATGCTGTATAGCATAAGGCATGATTTTTCAGTTGGACCTTATGAATAATGGATAATTTTTACTCATGATTAACAATATTAAAAATTCTAGAGCATGGCTTCTCAATAAGATCTTGATCCAAAGAACACTGAAGTTGGAGAAAGGACTTCTACTGTTGTAAATGCTCCTTACATTAGATCTGGGCACAGTGTTTATAAAGTCCAAAATGAGGATTCAACACATGGGAAGCCAATGCAAACTAAATCCAATCTTTTGAGGGTGAGTCATCACTATACTCAACCTTGCTCAGTGACATTTAGTAACAGTGTACCAGATTTCCCAAAGTAACCTCTTATATCTGCATAAAAAATGTAAAGAGGCAAATACTGAATCAGCTTATTGCATAATAAAGAGGGTAGAATTGTGCAGCTTTTACCACTGTGATTCTTTTATCTCCTTTCACTTTAACATTCAGAGCTGGTGCTTTTGAAATAGAAAGCAGTTTTCTTAAGGGACTCTAACACTGCAGGGCTTGGAATTGTACAACTGAATAAGAATATTGAGAAAGTTGCATATACCTCCCAGTCAAACACTTCTAAATAACCATCACTGGCAAGTGAACATAGTCCCCCAGCCCATCTTGATGTGAATATGGTTCTTAGAATGTACTGGCTCTTGCAGCACTGTTACAATAAAAATATTTATTTATAGACCTTTAATAGTTTCTCTGCCACAGTTGCAAGTTGTGATTTCATTCTCATGCTCCACTAGGGCATCATTTGCTTATGGAGGAAGTATAGAAATACAAGGGAAAACCACCCATTAAAAAAATATATATCTATTTGATTTCATCACTTGGTATGCACTAGTTTGTGGCTTTCCCAAGGATGATGTAAAGCATCAAACCACAGTTGCCCAATATCTCCTGTAGGTTCTGGGATTTCAGATGAGCTGGTAAGTACTGACTTCTACCTGACCATGGCCGGCTGCTGGAATAGAAGTAAGGCTGAGTTCCCTGGGGTCAGCTCCTGTGGGAGATGAAATCTATTCTGAAGAAGACATTGAGTGCACAGATAAGCAGAATTCAATTCCCTTTCTAGGGTTTATTGTAGGCTACCAAGCATGATGAAACCTCCTGCTCATAAATATACCAGGCTTTCAGATGGTGGAAGATGGATGTCTTCTCTGTTTTTTTATATATATTTTTTTTATATATTATGCCCAAGGGTCTCAGCAATATCCCTGTCTCCACTCCACCAAAGTGAATAGGAATCTTCTTAGGAGCAGGACTATGCAGGAGATTTTAAGGTTTTTTCTGTTTTCTGCATAGGCTTATCTTTTATCTGTTTCTACCATATGCACTTTATTTCTTACCTTTCTTACCCACATTTTAATTAATTTTATTTATTTGAATTCTATTTTTTAGTTTCTTACCACCCCAAGTGCCTCTGTAGGAGAGTGGGGCATACCATGCCCTTTATAAAATAAGTATTAATTACATGATTAATTATTATTATGTTCAGTACCCTGGAAGGTTTTATACAAAGACAGTTAAAGTGCATATATTCTCTAAGGTACCTCTGTAGAGAGATTATGGACTTCCTTCTTATACAAATTTATTGATTTATCTCATGTACTCTAGTCTATAATACCATGCTATGTTCCAAATTGACACTAGTTTAATATGCTCCTCCTTTTCATGGTCAAGTTTTTGAAATTTTATGGAAAGAAGAAAAAAAAAAGCTGCATTATTTCTCAGACAGGAATTTGTTTCCCAAAAAAGATCTCTTCCCTTGGGAAAGAGGGAAATTGTACTTAATCTTCGTTTTCATTAGTTGCTTCTGCATCGCTATTTTGCTTCCATGCAACACAGTGATGACACTAATGAACCTTACAGATGATGCAGGGATTTGCACTCATAGATGAACTTGTAAAAGACCTTGCAGGTATTTTCAAGCATGCTTTGCTTTGGCTGTCATTGCCACCTCAACAGCAGCCTTGGGCTGTGGGGAGTTTACACTCTGTAATTTATTTCAGAGGTGCTTGTGAGCTCTTTTGGATTTTTGTGCTTTCAGCTATTTATCCAGTTTTCCATCAGAAGCTAAAGAACATATTTTAGAGGTTGAATAGAGACCTCCTTGACTTTGGGAGCATGCTGTACTCAACCCACAACTGGAGCTTCACAGCATTCATAGGGAGGAATTTCTCTCTGCCCCTCTTCTCTCCTTTAGTAAAGCTATGAAGGCAGTTATGAAATTGCCAAAAGGAGGAAATGAAATGAGAGTTAGGGCAATGGAGGGGTGCAGACAGTATGGAATCTTGCTCATGGATCTTCTCCAGGGGAAGATCTTCTCCATGTCTGGCATGGCAACCCACACTTTGAGGGGCCATAGACATGAAAAATGGGGCTCCCTGCACCAGAGATTTGTTTCACTGCATCCTCCTCTCATCTGACTCAAGCAGTTACTCCTCCTCCTGATACTCACATGGTGGTGATGAGAGGTAAAGAACTTTGTTAAAAGATCAATTTGAAAGAACAATTCACTATCTCAGCAGTATCCAATGTTTATCAAACCTCACTGCTACTGTCATAACATATATTCATCAGCAATAATCAAAACAATATGAAACCACACAACATCCCCTCCCTGAGGAGAGAGATGTTCTGATTTGTAGTTTATAAATAATGTTTTAAAAGCCAAAGATTGCCATCAATTACCCTTAAAATGATCTTGCCTGACACCATGCAAACAGAGAAGTGTTGTCTCCTCATGCAAGAGCATGGATGCCATTCGCTTCACTGACAATTAATCCTTTGACCTCAAAGGAGAAATCCATCTGCTCATCCTGTCTGTCCTTTAAACCATTTGACACTAATAATCTAAGCTAAACAACCTCAGCACCACTAGTCAATTGGCTCCTGCATGCAATTCTTCTAGGTATTATTGAAGCTACATGAAAACCTTCTGCCTTTCCTGTAGTCTTGTGGCTGCTGGGCAGGTGACAAAAAGATGGACAAGGACATTGCAGTAAATGTTTGCATTGTCATTTTCTTTTTTCTAACAGATCTTTTTCAAAAAAGATATTGTACATCCTTTGGTTGTGCAGCAACAGTCTCTGATTTAATTGGTCATTTTATTGAAAATCATGTAATTAATCTACTTCAGTTATTTACATACGTTTACATGCAAAATAATAAAATAGCATATTAAGAACTATAATGTGACAAGGACAGTGCTATCTCTCTGAGTTGTTCCAGTGGCTCAGGGGTCAGTACCTACTTCTGATCAGGTTCAGAGACAAGTCAGAAGTGAGAGAGGAGATTATTCTTCCATCCTAGCAGCAGGGCTAACCACTGCCAGGCATCAGACAGTGCTGGTATGGCAGGAAAGTAAGAGCAACCTTCCGTAAAACGATGAACTAGCACAATCCAGCTGTCACCACTGAGTTTGAAATCCCACCAGAGAGATGGAAAAACACTGCTAGAGAGCAACCAAGTAAGTGGTACTTTAGGTACTCGGCCGACCAAATAACTGTCGCCTAGAGAGAACATCTTCAGCTGACCTACTTGTGCAATGGGAGCTACAGCCTGGACTCCTGCAAGAAGCCAGGGAGAAAGCAAAACTTCTGCCTTCCCAACAGCTTTAATGCATGTGTGTGAGTGCTGCTGAAGGGGGACATGTCTTCAGTCCATTCAGCAGAGCCAGCTCAGGGAAGGAGGAGTGACAGGAGATATGAGCACCATGGCAAGCTGCCATTGCTAGCTTCCAGTGCCTAGATTAGAGGCACATTCCCATTACAAGTCCTGCAATAGCTCCATGCCAAAAAACACAGCAAGTACTTAACACAGTGACTGGAGGCAGAAAGGGGAAGAAGAAAAGCATAGGCGACCTCACAATGAGGGATCAGGCCCAGGGAGAGCTGCAGTGATAGGTGAGAGCAACATCACCTCTGCTGCCCTTCTCTGAGGCTGAAGAGACCATCCTCAGCTCCCAGAGCTTGGCCTGCTAGCCCAGGACTCTCATCCCAGCTCTGCTTCCCATTCCAGGGGCTGCTAGAGTGAGGCTGCTCCACCAAAGGACTTCTCAGCACCTAGGCCACACACTGGCTGGTGCCACCACCTTGGAAGCACACACACAAGAATTGCCATGGCCAACAGTAAGTAGCAGTTGTGAAGCAAGGATATTCTCAGGTTCAAACTTTAAGCTCTGTCCCTTAAATGAATTGGAAGCATCTGGCTGTTTTGCTGTCGGTGGGTAATGATGCAGCCCCGTCGCAAGCCCAGATGTGATTCTACATTCCTGCAGCTGTTCTGGTGGGAGTTTCAACACCCGAAACATCTGCTACTGGGAATCAGAGACACGATACTTACATGTTCTTTTAGGGCTGTTATTTTTGTATGTTTGCAATTTTGGTTTTCTCCTTCCCTTTGGAAAATACTTTTTGTTTATGTAACATCATTTGCTGTTTGTCCAGCAGTGACCACTCCCCCAGGGAGAGGGGATCCCCACTTAAAGTTGTGCTATGTGTCTGCAGCATCAGGAGCCAAATGCAGCAGACTCGAGGTGTCACAAGTGAGGTTTATGGGGGCTGACACTACAGAACATTATGGTCTGTCATGTAAATATATATGTAGGGAGCTCCTAAAACCAAGTCATTACTGTCTGCCGCATAAATATGTATTTAGACTACCTTAATATTACAGAAACGTCCATCTCTCAGGTAATTGCATATTAAACTGTGGGAGAAAAGGCTGTTTTGACATCCAGTAGTGACTTACACCCATTAGAAAAAAATAAATCACCAAAGCAAAGGAGATGAGAAGATCATACCATGACTTTATAATGCCTTATAATGCCCAGCCTAATCTACTGAGTTTTGTAGGGGGGAAAAAGGCAGTTCATCTGGGACGTCTAAATACCAGGATTAATCCTGTAGTGAAAGTGCATGATTATATTACTCAAACCCATTAGAAACAGATTTTCTGATGGAAATGCTGACTCTGTATTGTAACACAAGAGGTCAATATTTTTATTTCATATTTTCTGTCACCACAGATAGCTCATACACTAAAAAGAAACAGAGGACCTGGGAAATTTATACCACAGACCACATCTTACTGTTTGTTACTATGCTCTTAATTACATAGTCATAGTCATCTAGGTTGGAAGGGACCTTTCAGATCATCTAGTCCAACCATCAGCCCAACTCTGACAAGCCTCTTACCTGGACAGGGACTCGAACCCCTGACCCTCAGATTAGGAGCACAATGCTCTCCCAACTGTCCATTCCCACTGCAGGATTTGGTGCAGGCTTATCAGTCCTTTGCACCTAAAAGTCTTCCTCTGCCCTTCTCCTTCATGTAGTTGATCCTGCACCTTTTAAATGCTGCAGAAGACACACCACCACAGCCATGAAAGTGACCTTGTGTTACTGCAGCGAAGCTCAGTACCAGGAGGCCACGGTGGTGGTCACAAGGCTGGTGGGAGGGACTGACAGGCAGCACCACACCCAGGAGAGAGGGCAGAAAGCCCGAGTGGGTGGCAGGAGGAGTCTCCAACTTCAAGGACAAGGTGGTATGGGTAGCAAGAGAATGGGGGAGAAAGGTGAGGAATGAGAAGATGGGAAAGGTAGGTCAAAAAAGCAAAGAAAGCAGCCTTGGAAAAACTGCTGCCTTCAGAAACGTTCCCTTATTCATGCACTATGTGGTGAGGTTGCCTGGGGAAAAACCACTTCTGGACTAGGTAAGGGCTCCTGGGACAAACTGAGAAACCCTGAATTATCCACTCCAGCATAGGGAAGCAATGAGGTAATGGAGCTGAAGGGGGAGATGTGGAAGCAGAGGGAAAGGCATCAATGACATCAAGCAGAAATATTATTTTCTTTTGCAGTAGGGGAGGAAGCCCCCATTTAACTTTTCCATGTTTTCTTTGGATTGTTTTCAAGCCAGCCACCCTCGTTTGCGTGCTATGTCTCAGGCAAAGGTACTCCAGCAAAGCAAGCCCAGCTTCTTGCTTTGGCATCTCAGTCGGCAGCAATTTATATTGCTGTTCCTCCTTAATAAAATCCATCGTGCACTCCAAAAGAGTAACTAGGACACTTAGTTTTTATTCCACATGCATCTCATTTGTCTTCAGCAGGTTCTTCCATAATCTCATCATTATTGCAATCACCCTCTGAGGACAGCTGACTTGCATTAATCAGCTAGGCCTCTCATCCCTCACTAGATTCTTTACAGTTTTACTGTGCCCTTGGGCATCCTAACTTTACTTGAAAAATTAATAAACCTCCCCTCTCTTATCTTACCTTATTAATGTCTGTCTTTGTAACCCATTATCCCTGCATCTCTTCAGTGACCATTTGAGTATGTGGTTACCACCAAAGGATTGTGCCCTAGTGAGGCAGCACACAAGAGTGCCCTATATAATTGAAAAAAAAAAAGGGGGGAGGAGGAAGAAGGCTGGGGGTTGATGAGAGAAAGAAAAAAGGAAAGAGACCATAAAAACTTTCAAGTCCAACATCTTTTCAAGGCAAAATTAAAATACTGAAGTTGCTAAGAACCCAATATAGACGGTTAAGACTCATCAAACAGTTCTTTCTTGCCTTATTCCTCTTTTCATGTAAGCAGCCCCTTGCTCTACAGTCCCCCTCATGCAGACTGCAGTGCCCATCCATCCCTTCCTGCTCCCCTTCCCTCTCGAGCACCCTATTAAACCTTTTAGATGTTTTGAAATCCTAGTACATTAATCACTTGTGTTTGCACACACTTTATGTGGGTTGTTGGTCATGGTCTGTGGTTATACTGGCTGTCTCCCTTGCTTACTTAAAAGTACAATCCAATTGAAAATAAAGATTTTGCAGGTTTGCTCATTTCACACAGTGATAGCAGCTGGTAAGTGTCTTTTGCAATTCATCAGAGGCCTCCCAGGCCACCTGCTCTTGGCATTCTGCAAACAGCTGGCTCTGTGTAAGTACCATAAGCTATTATCTTACTCAATAAATAATGAAATAAAGGAAGAAAGCGGGACAAAATCATGTCTTTGTAAATAACACACATTCCTGACTAGCCACCTTCCCTGTTTCAGGCAAGAAAAATATCAAGTTAAGATCCTTTGCTGGCTTTAGCAGTACCATGTGACAGAAGATAGACGTGAACCAACACCAATGAATAGGGCTCCGTATTTTCTTTCTTTCTTTTTGAAACATGTTCTATTTCTGAAAAAGCCATAGGGAGCTTTTATGAAACTTCAGCTAATGTCACCAGATGTCCCACTATTGAGAGATGACTCTCAGCCTTTGAAAGACTGCCCCACTTAGGTTTTTTCAAAATGAACTTTTGTCCTCTCTTTCAGTCCCAAAAGCAGGTATGAGGTCACTTTCTCCTCCCCGGTGCTCTGCTGCTCATGAGGCTGCTGCCATATCTCCTCCTGGTGGGGCAAAGAGCTGCCAGGTTGTCAGGAAGGAAACAGGATTTGAGCTGAAATTGGAAGGGCCACACGCCACCAGAGCTGGAGCACAAAATGTAACTAGGAAGGTATTTCAGAGGTGAGAAAGAGGAAGAAGATTATGGGGAAAACGTTGCCAGACTATTCCCTCTGAAGATGAATAAAGGTTTTAATAGGAAAGTGATGAATTTTGGACACAAAGCCTGTATCTCAAGGATTTTTATTTTTTAATCTATGAATTCTGTGAGGCGCATCTAACAGATTTCTTGCACTGCAAACAAAGGCAATAAATAAATGCAGTCTGTTGCATTAATGTTTTATAACAGAACAATTTAAATTTAGGGTCTAATTTATCTTTTTTTTTTTTTTCAAATGGCCTCCTGTTTTATGCTTGCCATAAACTGGGGATGTGAGAGATAGCAGTTGGAGATCTGACTGCCTGCATGGCAGAGAAAACTGGACAGTCCAGTGCCTGCTATGGGGAGTGGGCATAGAGCCACTCTTCCTCCCATGGAGAAAAGCCTTGCTCAGTGGGCTGCCTCATTGTCTTTAATAGCAGTCCTCTTGTAGTAAGGTATTAATCACTGCAAGAAAGGATGCCTGACCTCAGCTCCTATTAATACAAGTGAGGACCTGGGAGAGAAGAGTTTAAAAGCCAGCTTTTAACATACTGTAAAAAAAAAATAAAATAACAATTACTTGCCATGGTTTTCAGAAAGTCTGTTTTCCCCTCTTGCCTTGCAACCATCATGAAGGGTTTGCATTTGATCACAACTGTGCCTGACAGCAGAACTGAGCTGGCACTGGGATGTTTTCAGTTGCTCTTGCCATAGATCAGGGGCAAGTTAATGCTACTGGGTGCATAGCCAGGAGGAGTGGAGGTAGGTGTTCTGCCTCAGAAGCATGTCTCAGATGGGCCCCTTAAAATCCTGTGATTGGCAGGGCTGTACCATCCACTTCTAACAAAGCATTTAAATGCCCCAGAAATTCTAGCAAACGTGCATGACATTCCTGCAAGTTTTTCTGTCTCATTTCTCTTACCCTTTCCAGTCACTTCCCCCTTTTGTTTCCAAGAGCAGTCAGTTCCAGAGGCCAATTCACACAGAAATGTGAGGTGCAAGTCAACCCGCTCAGCACTTAACTTCTCCATTGGGTAGATGCTGGGGACAAACATTCAGAAGGGAAACTTTTACAAAAACCCTAGTACAAACACCACCAGGGGCTGGTTTCTCATAATGCTTTTCAGGACTGGCTTCCAAGCCTCCAACATGGCAAACCATCTCTTTGGGCCACTGCTCTTCCAGCAGCAGGGCAGCCTGTTCAGGGAGTGTGCCTCATCAGAGGCTGTATGGAGGGAACTGCTCACTCCAGGCTCTGCAGGCAGTGGAATTCTGATTAAAGGAGCACTGGGCTTTGACAAATGTCAAGCACTTTAACTCCTTCAATGAATTCCATGAGGTCTAAGGAGAAAAATAGCAGAGTAGGTGGTAGCATCTCCATGGGCATCAACAGGATCTGTGGAGGGTGAAGAGAAAAATCTAAATTGGCCTTAGATACTGAATGTTTGCTTCCTCTCCGGTGGTGTTTATGTACTTCTGCCACTAAGGAGGTGAATACTGCCCTACTGAATGTTATGTGCTTTCTTGTGCTTGCACTAAACTGCAGCCCTGAAGCCAAAGCCCATACCTAAATGTTCCTCCATTCTGTGCATCAGGTTTTATTTATGCCCTACATCTTCCAGGTTTTCTCTTTTTTGCCACTAAGCATGTTCTGAAACTTGTGGCTAGAAGCTATAGTTTTTATGGTATCTTTAGTACACTGCATGGTTGTTTTAAGTGCACCTTATAAAACTTCAGTCCTCAGCCAGCTCCCTATAAACTGGTTCTGTTTTACATCAACAGGCTTCAAACCTTCCTTGCCATTCCTCACCCTCCCCTTTTAATAATGAGGTGATCTATAGCAACAATTTCTCTTGCATGTGCTGATGCAGGCTGCTCAGAATTCAAGACAGGAGTCTTTTACTTTATTATTTCACCAAGACTAAAATCCTCCAGATACTATTCTCATTTTTAAGAGCAGCCTGGGTAAACACTGAAGATGGAATTAAGAATTTTCTCTTGACAGCAAGAAGCTGGAATAAAATGAACATGGGACATAGTGTAAACTAGCCAGGTACCTGAAAAAATTAGCTAACCAGAAAAAAACAAGAAAAATTTAGCAATTCATTGTGAGTGCAGGCTCACCGTATTGTAACTCATACTCCAGAAGTCCTGAAACACATGAGTGGTTCAGATCTCATTTCTGGTCTGGCTAAGTCTGTGGTCAAAATGGTCTTTTGATATTAATTTTTAAGAGTTTGGCTTTGCAGCCAGCAGTTTGTGTGCCTCCATAAAAAGCAATGATGGGCAAAGCTCGAAGGATATGAGCTTTGGTTTACCTCTGTCCTTCAACAGCAAGTATATTTCTTCGAGAGTTAAGTGAACTACTGCAATATCTGCAAAAAATGGGCTAGAAACAATGCATTTCTTTTCTAATGATGCTGACTGCTTCTTTTCTGTCAGAATGGAACTATACAAATATCCTCTCCTGTACGATACTGGTGTCTCTAATTAATACATTACAATACTTCCATTGGAGAATGGCTAAAACACCCAGCCAGGGCCAGAGCACCACTGCTGCAGGCATGTGGTATGTACAAATAGTAAGAATGTTAATGCTTTTAAAAATAGCCATAGGTGAATACTATTCATCACTTTTGCACCAACCACAGTGAGTTTTGTTTTGCCTGGATGGGAGGAACATGCTTGTGAAAGTGGAAACTCATTAGACTTGCCATAAAGGAAGTATTTTTACATTATCATGGTTACTGTTATTCTTTTGTTTCAATATTATTTGCACTGAGGGAATGGAGTATCAAATTCTTGGTTGTGGAAGTTCTCACTTTCTTCTGAATATCAGATTCCACTCAAGACCTTCGGCACTTACTTACCTTTCTCCAAGCATTACCATGCACAAGGCAACATGTTTTTTGAGCTGTCTGCAACTGCTGTTGTAACTCCTACACTTTAGTTAAAAACAAGAAGTAAATGGAGGATATGCAGTATCAATGGGAGGTAGCACTCAAGCTGATGGTGCAGCACTTTTAATTACACAATACTTTTATTGAGCAATTCAGTGGTAATTCTTACTGCTATTCCTCCTTAATAAGATCCATTGTGCACCATAAAATAGTAACTAGGACACAGTTTGTATTCCACATGCATCTCATATCTCTTTAGCAGGTTCTTCCATATCCATAATCTCATCATTATTACTATTACCCTCAGAAGACAGTTGACTTGCATTAATCAGACAGGCTGCCATTCCCTTGCCAGATTTTCTGCAGTTTTATTGTGCTTTTGGACATTTTAATTAACTTGAAAAATTAATTAAAAATCTTACCTTATTAATATCTTCTACCTTCCCCTTACTCAGTAATCTATTATCACTGTTTATCATCACTGACCACTCAATTATAGAATGGTCTTGTAATGAGAGAGTACATCAGAATGCCCAGGTAATGCTAAAATGATAGGGTGACTCTGAGACATCTTAAAACAGTCAATTTGGTCTTTTACTTAAAGAACACGTGACTGTCAGAGAAGTAAAACCCAAGTTCATTAGAGACTATGTCAATTCCTTCCCACTCAAAATCCGGCTTCAGTGCACAGATCTTTCTTCTGTTCTTATAAAGCTGGTTGGAGATTGACAGAGAATGGACTGAAAGAAATGAAAATTAACTCACTTAAAGATACCCCAAACTTGTTCACCAATCACATTAGTTAGAGTTTTACAATTTTCTTCCTGAAATAAAGAAAATTATACAGGGAGCTATAGAAATTAATAAGGAGCCCATGGAAATTACTCTTAAAACATACGTGGTTTAATGGAGCAAAAATGCCTTTCTGCTGATAAGTCTAGAACAAGCTACAGAACTCAGTAAAGAACAGTTGCCATTCTTTCGGCCAGTTTTAAATTCAAGAACCTACAATATTTTGAAAAAAAATCACAGTGATCAGCAGAAAGGGTATTTTTCATGCATTTTTGTTTTTTCTGCTATGCTTCTCTCAAATGCTTAGCACCATTAATATGATTAAATCTTGATTGTACTAGCATGAGCTGTTACACTGGAGCCAGCTAGACTAACACTAAAGAAGAGCACACCATGTCACATGGGCTTGTCCTCAGCATTTCTTTTTGAGGTGCCAGTTGGGGTCTCATCTTTGTTCTAAAGCTCATACAAAGTGTGAGATGTTTGGACTGTAAGATTTAGAATCAGAACCATGGATTTTCCATTCAGTGCACCATTATTTAAATTGTCTGCTTTTGATGACCACACAATGATATGTCAGCAGAGCTGCTGCATTTACCTCAGCTTTTAAACTTACTAAGTGTTGTCTTTTTTTAAGAAGGGCTGAGGCACACCCAAGTCCATTTGCCAGGCTTCAGGAACAGGACATCTCAAGCTGCTGAAGTGGGTAACTATCACTCATCACCCTCCTTGCTACTGTAGTCATCCAGCTAGAGTTTCTATAGGAAAATAAAGAAATAAACCCAAGATACAACAGACATTGTTTGTGATGCTGCACAGCTTCTAGAAAGACATGAGACCTGCTGGAAACCTGTTGAGATTCAAGCTTTACTTTCTCCACAGTAAGAAAAGCTTGACTGATAGTAAAGGCATGTGACTTGTGGCTCATGAGATGTGGGTTAAATTCTCCCTTGGTCATCTCATGTGTGCAAATAAAATAGGCATTGCCTGTCTCTATTCCTCACCTGTAATCAGAGCCACAAAAACATCTATAGCAAACACTAATACTCGATGAAGAGAATTAACAACAGCAAAAAAGGGAATTGATTACTGATAATTAAAAAAAGAAGTTAAATGTTCCCAGCATATAACACACAAATATTCAGACCAAGCAGAGCACATTTGCAGCTCCTCCCAAAAAGGACAATTCCAAGAGCTCTCCATGAAGGAGGATGATCCAAGAGATACCTAAACTGCCTGTGGTTTTAGTCCTTCCAAAAACAAAGAATTTGGTTTGTACTTGGTGTCAGACTTAGATGCACAAAGGCCTTCACCCTCTTTTCATTCAAGTAAACACCCAGATTACCAGAAGACAAAGAAAACAGAGTGACCAGTATATCTTAATTCTTAACAAAAAGCACTTTGAGGTAGTTTAAAGCTGCACATCCTATCACATCCAGGAGAGATGCTTCTGAATTATTCAGTAACCTAAAGCCTTTCAAACAGAGAAGAAACTCATTGCCCGGTTCCATGGGACTTGGATGAAGTTGTGTGGATAGGAGTATTAGATATTTATTCACTATGGACTTTGATAAATAATTTACCAGTTCAACTGTATCTAACAAGATCACTGAATGGTGAAATCTCTGCAGTAAGCAAATAGAAATGTTTCCTATGCTGACTGCACAGGTGAGGTCCCAAACTCATCAAAAGAAATCCAGGCTGTCTTCTGTAAAATCAGCCAGGTAGACAGAAGGCTTCATGACAGAGGAGAAAAGTATTCTGCTTCATAACTATCATTATGGACCCAGTCTTACCTGGCATGCAGTAAATTCAAAGGTTTGTTAATATAAGTCTGAACTACTGAAACAGCGGGGGCCTCTGCTCAGTACCTCAACACTTTACACACGAAGGTGTCAGAGAGATGAGGAAAACATCTTGTTCTTACAGCAAACAAGTGAAAAGCTTACAAACTCTTCTGCTCAGAAACCAGACAGAGCAATTTCAGCTGTGCTCAGAAGGGGAGTTCTCCACCAAGGCTGCTAAATGTACAGAAGCAGAATTTATGCACATTCCTAAACAGTGTATCTTTCTCATTCTTTTTAAATAGATGGCCCAGAGGCCTTCTTCAAACCCCCCGTCCCGGCTCTTCTTTTGAACTAACCCCGTTTCTACTCTTGCAGCTGCATGTGCACATTCTCAAGCAATAGTGACATCAAGTGGTCTGGCTTAGCTAGTTGCTAGCATTTTTGTTTTCCAGCTCATCCCAAGGGCAGATATCGATCGTCATTAGTCCTTTGTGTAAACAGATCTGAAATAAATCCAGTATCAGACATTTATCCTGTTGAGGGTATTGCTCATCAGCTTGATTTAAGTTATGTTTATATGCGAGTACAGTATGATTTACAAGAGACCTTCCAACTTTTCACTGCATGGTAGTTTAAAAGTTCTCTATCAGAAATATACCTGTATAATCCTGACACTAAGAAGATTAAAAGCCACCCTCTTCCATCTGATCTATGGCACAGGTAGAGTAATGCAGCAGAAACGAGTATTATTTATTGTTTGTATTTCCTGAGTGCCTAGTATCCACCGACAGAGATCAGGGCTCTGTTGTGCTAGACACTGCAAACATGTAAGGAAAAATGTTCCCAGCACCAAGAGACCTTGTAGTCTCCTCGACAAAAAATGAAAAGGGCAGGAGCACTCAGCAGATATGAGAGCACAAAACTATGAGGAGACAAAAGCAACATAGCAATGCAGTCCTTCCTCACCAGCTTCCTTACTAATAAGAAAGAGGAAAAAATTCCTTTTATGAATACACAGCCCCTAAAAATATGAAGGCAATTGTGATGGCAGAACTACTTCTGCTGGCTAAAGGTATCTGGTGATGGAATAAACTGCCAGAAAAGATACCAAATAAATCCACAGTCTAACCACCTGCAACCACAGCCAAACCTTTTCCCTAGTGTGATACCCACAATGGCAGGTCCAGCTCTGCTTTGCAAAAACAACTGAAAATGTTTAGCCTTTTCCTCAAACCTACCAGCCCTTTGAAGTTTTGAGAGAGATGTGGCAGCTGATGAGTATAAATTGTTTTAAAGATATTTTACAGCATATCCAGTGATACATCCAATTTGCTATTTCTTGTGAGCAATAAGTTACCTGATATATTCAGATGGACGCAAGTGCTACTTCAGTAAATTCTGCCTGAATTCTGAAAGTTTTCTGGGTCAAAAGGTTAAATTCATAAAGGTGTCATTCCAGAGAAGCATTCTGACCAGTATCAGACAGTGGGCCATGGAAAAGGAGTTGCTTAGCAGACAGTGACTCTACAGCACGCATCGTCCTTTGAATCACAGGCTTTATGAGCCCTAGTACCTTTAGCACATGCCTTCAGTCCCTTTGTTTAGCAGTGTATGACTAGGGTGAGCATATGCTACTGCATGTGTTGAAGATGTCAATACAGAGCAATGTGGATAGATGCTTTTGAAATGAGAATCTTTTCCTCCACACTCCTTCATCAGTAAGTGTGACATTTATATAAAGAATACTTACCACCTTTCAGGAGGTACCTTTGGATTTCAGCAGTAGTGGACATGGCTGCGAAACAAACTGGTGATAAGACCATGCCAACTTTAACCTAGTAGTGCCAAAAGTGAGACTGTGGAAGATGCAAGAGCACATGCCCAGAAAGGTTAAATAAGTTGGTAAGCATGATCACAGATGCTTTTGCATTCCACATCAAAGGTGGCAGTCGCAGCCATATGACTGACTCCACAGCTTCCCTACTCTGGCTACAGTTGTCCAACCTCCAAGCTAGTTAGTGGGCACACACCTGAGTCCCTGGTTGTAAATGGGTGTTGAAGCCTATGCAGTGCACCTTCAGGAATAGTCACTGATTAACTGGCACCTGGCATTGATTCCTCTTATGCTAAAATCATCGCTTCATTTTGCTGTGTACATACATCCAACACAAGGCAGCTGCATTTCCTGGTAGAGTAATCTGTAGTAGCTTAGACTGACTATGGTCTTATCCCATGTTTCTTTCCTGTTTCCTAACATTTAAACAGACAGATTTCCATTTTCTTCCTCCTGTATTGAGAAGTTAGCTGGTTTACATACTGGTAGCTAATGGTAGAGCATTCTGATGCATTCCCAAGGCCCCAAGTCCAGCTGACCAAAACAGTGTCACCTCATGACACTCAGCAGCAAGAAACACACTCAGAGTGACCTATATGGCACATACACAGCATCACATTAGGGAAAACAGAGGCCTTTGGAGCTGGGAAGCCCAGAATACAGGTCCCACCACCCCATGCTGTAAGACAGCCATGGTTATTGCTAAGTACAGATGCAAGTGAGAGAGCATGTTCCTCATTATTAGCTATTCACCATGTGTGCTCCAACATTCATTAGTCTCCTGTTTAACTAGAGTTATTC
The DNA here is from genome assembly GCA_013400935.1 of Turnix velox. NCBI lineage: Eukaryota > Metazoa > Chordata > Aves > Charadriiformes > Turnicidae > Turnix > Turnix velox. Next base: position 124,598 of record VZTY01006548.1, on the reverse strand, counting down.
AAGTAAGGAGCAGAGACAATACCATATGACTTATGTGAACACTCACACACCATGAATAATGAATAGTGAATAGCCAAAGTGAACCTCTCACTGGACTGAAAATGCTTTGTCCAAGCTGTTTAACAAAAACTTAGGAATATTATTCCCATTGACAAGAAAATGGACAGAAACTGGAGTTGAGGAATAACTGATGCACACGCAGAAGAAAAGGAGAGAACTGCACACACCAGTTTGCTAAATTTACTCAAAGTGAATCATGTCTGTAGAGTCTACTTTTCTGCAACTATGGGAATCCTTGGATGTACAAAAGGGGGAAATGCAGCTTTACATATCTACACACCACCCATTTTTCTGTTGCTGTTCTGTCTTTTGTAGTTTTCTAATCATAATAGTACTGAAATAATTTCCCCTGACAGCAGACAGCTAGGTGGAGACACAGTGAAAAAGTAGGACAATGTTACAGCCACGCAGGGGCTCATTCACCCTTTTGGGATTCAACGGGAGGGACATTCCTCCCAGTAGCGGATTGACCAAATAGGAGCCAGGGATTATGCAAAAGAAACTGAGATGCCTGGGCACAGACTCACTCCATCATTCGGGTCTGTCAGGGGATGACATTTACTCCAGCTTTCTCCTGTTGGGTTGTCATGTTGCGTTGAATTCAGTTCTCGACCCAGAAATGAGAGGTGACAGATCAGAATGGTGAGACAGCTAACAATGAAGATTACATGAGCTGGAAATTATCTCTTACAAAGCAAAAAACCCTCCAAAATTAAAGCTATCTCTATATCCTTGTTGTATTAATACTAGGAGGACTGGGTAGGTATGCAGGGGCTACGCGTTGATGCATTGGATAACAGCTTGAAAACTCAGGGGTGCTGCGGAGGAGAAACTAATATGTAAGATCTTCAAAGGAATCAAAACCCTAGCAGACTGAAATGGTTGCATCTTCTGCACTGTGTTCTGCCACAAAGCACTGAGAGGCTTGATTTAAATCACAGACACACAAGCTGAAAGCAAGTAGTTGTTGTAGCCACACCTTGATCCTAATGTAAAGCTCACTTCACCTCACCAAAAGGATCTAGTTTTGCACTGTAAGCCATATTTTCACACCCTCTGCACTTCTGCATAGTGCATCATCCTTGGAAAATATATGACCTGCCAGAAGTAGAAATACATTGACTTGGGATACTGAAAAAGTTTGCCCTTTGCAATCAGGATCAACTTTTGTTCTTAACTCACCTCCTTAGTACATTTTACTTCATATTGCTTTGTTTTGGATTTTGCACAGGAGCCATGGGTAGTGCTGCAAATAGAGGGGGAAATCCCAAGGCTGTGTTAAAAAACTTGCAGATGTAAAGCAAAATGGATTAATACACTTTTCTACAAAGTAGTAAAATGGAAACACATCTGATGGACTTCCACACAGTTCGCCTCGGGCAAAGAGCATTCCATTAAAATAAAAATACATTTGGTTAGAGCAAATTAAATGTTCCCATGGAGAAATATCTCAAGGTCAAAGGTGAAGCCACTTTACTTGCACACATGTTTTCAATCTGTTTGACCTCTGTGATCAGTAAAGCTCAGATGTGCAAAGGGGAAGAAACCTGAAAGAGACTGGAAAGGATAAAAAAAATAAAATAAAAAGAAATGTATAAGAGATCTGCATAACATGGATGTAAACTCCCTGTACAGAAAGAGGAAAAGGTATGAGAAGTTTTTTTCTGTGATCATTCTCTTCATAATAGAAGACCTGGAAGATCTGGACCATATTGCAGAATAATGTTTTTCTCACATCAGCTGGGACAAAAAGAATCACTCTATAAGCTGCTGTGGCAGAGATTTACATGGTGATGGTGAGTATTGATGAAAAGACTCGAGATAATTGGATCTAACAGGAAAAAAAAAAAAAAAGGAAGTGAAAGACTTTCTGCTGAACCAGTGTCCCATTGCATGCACACTGAATGTGCTCCAGAGGCTCTCCTGCCAGAAGGCTTTTGGGGCAGGCTAGAGCAAGGAGAGGACAGCACCTGCTGGCATGCTGAGTGAGAGACAGCTTCCAATGCAACCTTTGGGGTGGCTTAAATCCTCAAGGCAAGAGCAGTTGTGTCCTGCCTCCCTTTTATAAGATGAACCTAACTGAAGGTCTCATTCCTGGACTCCGGGGAAATCCAGCAGGCAGGTGAGACAGAGTGATCAGAGGGCAGGAAAAATGGTCTTGTGTGTTTTGCCTCTCTTCTCCAACAGATACCATGAGTCAGGACCTTCTTCAGCACAACGCGAGTGTTTTGAATATAGTCTCAAATAGGTCCAAAGGAAAGAAGAAAACCAAATAAACCTCAGCTGAAGACTCTTATAGAGCTTGCTCCCTTTAACATATATTGCCCAGAATGCTACAAATGACACTCTTTTTTCTTGCCAGCCATGGCTTTATGATGATTGCTAACACTGAACATTCACTAGTCTGGCAGCCAGACTTAAGCTATCTTTCCCCTGTGACTGGTGCTTGAGAGAGGAGCCTCTCAGCAGTGGCTGTTCCGTGCAGTTTAGCCTTAATCAGGTCAACAAGAATGGATTTTGCTTCTTGCTCCCAATGAAAGACTGTCACGTGAGCAGACTAGAAGTCCACAGATCCTTCAGAAAAACTAGACTTACCCAGGAGTCACATTTGGTCAGATTGCCATTTTGAAGTCAGGCAGTCCAGATACTCAGTATTTCACAACTCATCTATTTGCTTTGCAAATCCATTGGCCCCTCTCCATCTGTGACAGCTGTGTTACTGCCTATCTCACTGCAGGAAGAAAAGAAAGGTGCTTTACTTATTTCCCAGGTTATTACTGCAGATTGATCCAGCTGCAGCCCTGAGGTTGCAGGTTGCATCCCCACGGCTCACTACCCACACGCTAGCAAGCACCAGTGCAACCAGTGCATCTGCTGTGCTGAGCCCTGAGCTAAACCTGGGGCTGAGCTGGGGACTCAGGGCTCCTCTGTGCTCCCACTCAGGCTCAGATGGTTTGAGTGGCATTTCCAGTGGCATTTCCAGTGGCACTTTGAGTGCTCTTTTGTCTTCTCACTCCTTCAAAGCAGCAGATAATCACAAATGCATTTTTCAAAAGGGGAGTCTGTCTGCATCTCTGCTAACTCCTGACCAAGGACAGTAGATCTGAGTTTGTCACAAATTAATTATCTCACTCATCCTGAAAGCACCTCCACCAGCATGAATAAGAGGTCCTGTATCAACTTTAATTATATTATATCAGTTAAAATCAGCTGAAAATCTGGAAAACGGCATTCATAAAGTTCACACCCATCTCACACATGGTTTCAGCAGCAAAACAACCCCAAACTTCTGACCATAATTCACCCAGCTTGGAGTCATTCCTAAACCTCACACTCATGAGCTCTGGACCAGAGGGAATCCTGAAATAAGGCTTGAACCACCTGCAAGATCAGTGCTATTTACACCTTAACCGATGGCAGTGAAGCACCCGAAAGGGGTTTGCTACACCTCTCCTGGACTAGCTAGGATCTGTGAGGTCAGCTTTTTTATTAACAGGTAAGTCCGTGCCATGTGAGGAACAGCAGAATTTACACTTGCCATCTGCAAAATGAATTACATGTTCCAGGCATCTGCAGCTTCATAAATTATAACACAGTGTCAACAGTGCACCTGTGAGGACAATAGGAGCAAAGAAAGTGCCAGTGTGCCAAGGGTATGCACAGGCAGAGAGGCTGGAAAGGCATTTGGCCACTACCTGCTTGGGTTTGTCTCCCCTGCCTTCCCATCCACCAGCAGATTTGCACCACCCACATTGAGAGTGGTATCTCCTTTTATCTGCTTTTTAAATGCCCTCTCTATAATTAGGTGTTGCGATGAGGCTCTTCTTGTCATTCTTCTGTGTCCCACCTTCAGCATGGCTAGTGAGGACCTCCTGGGAGAGGGGGGGGGCAAGCAGAAGTTTTGCATATGAGATTAAGGACCAAAGATCCCATTCATTTCCCTTTTATCTGTTGGCGTGCTGTAGCACTGAAGTCTCTGCTTTCCTTGTGTTCTGCTCTGTGTGCAGAGTGACTCATCTGCAAGCACAAATTACCTTGCTAAAGTATTCTTAGGAGAAATAATTAGCCACAAGCACCTCCTCTCCAGCCTCCTGGATGTGCCTCCAGGGACTGGGGCGCTTGACATAAATCATTTAGTCCCGAGCCCTAGCACACACCTTTCCCAAAGGACTCCGTAATTGGCAAAGTAGTTGCCAGCCGGGTTTAAAGTGATTTGAAATTGTTTTCCATACAGCCTTGCTGATAGCGAAAGGTTTCCCCCTTTCCTCAAGCATGAGTTACAGTAACATGATTGAATGTAACCCGTTATTCAGTTCAAGCTGTGATTCTGATACAGTATAGACAATATAAATTCCCCAGAGCTCTGTGAGGCCACCTCAATGGTCCATTTAAGTCCAATTCAATTAGGCTCACTATAGTTCTTAGGATTTCTTAGGTATGTTTGCAGCAGCCTGGGGGTTTGAATGTGAGAACAGTATTCATCTAGGAGTTTTAAATTAGGTCTCAGGTGTCATCATTCTAAATGAATTATTACAGTGGTGTGTTCATGCCATTACAGGTAAGGTTATGTTAGTATCTCCACTCAGCCATATTAATGCACTGAGGGCTGGAGCTTGGTATGTAAGGTCCTTGCCTTACAGTGACTTTTTTAACCCACTTTTCAAAATAACCGGGCTGCTGGGCACCAAGCAGTATTTAAACTGCATGTAAATAAGTTGTTTATTTTCAGCTTCTGACTGATTGTCAGCAGTATGGTTTAGGAGATGCTGTTACCTTGCAGCACTGCCAGAGTACTCCTATCCATGGACAGGCAAGGGTAAAGGGTTCCTGCCCTACCTGCCTCATCATCCCTGTCCCTGCAAAATAGCTGGACGGTGGGGAAAGGAGTACTTGGGACTGGCAAAGTGATAGGAGAAGGAATACAAGCAGCTGTCTTGCTGTCTTCATTCCAGTCAATGGATTTTTGAATTCTTCTGATTATGTTCTATTTTCTTAGCCACAGCTGGTGGGGAGGCAACCATGAAGATGATGTTTTATTTTGGTTTTCCCAGTATTTCACTGTTTGGGCCTGAATCTAATCTCACTTTGGTACTGAACATTCCTCTCAATGCTTTCAAGAGCACTGGTGAATGGAGGGAAATTCTTCAGCGGCCCAAGTGGTCCCTCTATATTTTGTGTCTGCAGATGTGTCTGTTTGACTCTTCTTACAAGGCAATGCAAATGTCAGCTGAAGCTTACTTCAAAGAAGGAAGAAGAAGCACAGATGATGTTCAGTTTTTGGCAGGTAACTCTGGAACCCTAACTGACATTTAGGTTGCTGCCCAGGACCAGTGTTTAAAGGGTAAAGATAACATGTCTTTATTATTTTACATGGAGGAATTATTTTCATTATTTTACTCTGGTCCCCTCTAGTGGCTCCAACAAAAAGTGAGATTCCCCTGGTCCATCACTATATCTGCAGGAAAAGTCACAGTCCTGCTAGAGCTAAACAGAGAAGGGGCAGGGGACATTTCACAGGTGGCAAGCTGAGGAACAAAACAATCAGGTGACCTTTACACAGTTTTACACCTCCTGTCAGGTCTCCTGGATCCAAGCCTCCTGAGACCCACATCACGCTTTCTAGAAGAGTATCCTCACCTCATAGCCCTAACCTTTTCCTATTTTTTTATCCTAGAAATCTCACTTAGTTTCTCTCCATTCAGATTTGCTATGTCCTACCGCTATGCTCCTGGGAGAAACATGCCAATATTTTCCTGTGTTATGTAGGGGAATAGTCAGAAGAAACGACTCAAAAATCTCTTTCCTCCTCTCCCTGTCATATCTTTGCTAGGGCAGACTGTAGCCCTAAGATCCTTCCAAGATCAAATAAATGCCTCCAGGAAGAAAAGATCAAAGGAATAAAAAGCTTAAGAAGTCACTAGTCTGGGTATTTCCTTGTATTAGAGTGGCCCATCAAGATTCAAGCAGTCTCCTGGGTTACAAAAATTAAGGGGCAAAGCGAGCTTCTCTGGGGACACAAGCCCCCAGGTGAGGGAGAGCATCTGTAGGGCACATCCACACAGGCAGAAGGAGGCCTCGTGTGCTCACTTTTCCCTTCTCCCAGATTCCTAGAAAAGAGTCAGATTCTACCAATGGTCCAGGCATCAGTTTCGTACCAATTATTTACAAGATTCACAGCAAGACTTGTGAGCAGCATGGTGCTAGCATGATGGGCTCAGAGAACCAAGAGGCTTTTAGGCACCTCACTGCTCCTTCTGCCAGCCACAGCCAGGGTCCCATCCTTGCCAAGCACAAAGACATGGAGACTAGGAAGGTCAGGTGCCTCCTAAGGTATTCAGGGAATACAGCAAAGAACAGCTTGCTTGTTTCAAGATATGATCTGGGATGTCCTGACTGACCCATTATTCCAGGGGATCTTTTCTGCGGGTTTAACACTAATCAAGAGATGCCTGCACCATGTACAGATTACCTACTAGATGCTGGATGTTTTCCAGCCTTTCTACAATATCTATTTCTAGTAATGGAATTTCATTTTGTAATTAAATGGAAATTCAATTTCTTTTCACTGGCTTTACTTTATCTGTCTTAGTTTTGTTTTCCATGGCATCTTCCTCACTTCTTTTACTACTGCCACTGTTAAGGATACCTTAGACTGTCACAAATGGGGCTGACCCTTCTTTACAGAAACACAAAGGAATAAGATACAAATGACTTAATCACATACGCAGATATCTTGTTCTGTCAAGACTCCAGTGAAAGGGTTTGTGCTGAAAGAAAAAATTAATATTTGTTATGGAGAAACACTGCTTTACAGCATTTTTCGTTGCTCACCCAAATGTATCTTCTGTGGGAACTGAAAAAGCCTCTGCCTTCCTGATGTTTTATTTAAGCAACTGATTTGTATGGATGAAATTTCTTACCATTTAACAATCTTCTTTTAGTTGCAATACATTTTGCACCAAAACAACAATCCCTCCCTTTATACCTTAAGAAATGTAGAATTTTTCACATGAGAAGACAAATCTTAGCATCTCTGTGGAGTTCATCTAAAGCCAGTCTGGCAAATGGGAGCAAAAAACCTTCCCTAAAGCAAAAATGCATGACAGCTCAGTATTGGAATCTTAGATGTAGAAACTGATCTTCACCCACAAGAAACTGTGTTCAGCACAAGCGTTGGGTTGGAAGGAAATATGAGAAAAACTGCTTCTCTGTGTCTCTCTGCTTCTGCAGCTCTACAACCTTCTGGGGCCTAACCTCTTCCTACACAAAGTAGGGGTATTGATAGGTTTGCCTAATGTACTGGTTGCAGAGCCACTTAGAGCAGCAGATTCCCACAGAGGGACTGAAAAGCTGCCCTGTGAAACCAAACTGCCACCATCTCTCCTTCGGTGGGTGCCGGGGGGTTTCCGCGGAACAACAGTGACATCCAGTGGCCGCATCCACACGGTGGATCAGTACTATTCCTTCTGCAGCCATCACTCGGGAACGTGCAGGTGCTTTGCTTTCCTTATGTTAAAAAAATTGTCGAGCAAAGTACTGCCAGGCTGGAGAGGCAGAAGCTTCATGGGAACCGCAGGCTTTGCTTTCTGCTGCAGACTTGTGTATTTCTCAAGGCAAGAGGAGAGGAAGAGTCATGGTTCCACCAGGGACTATTCCAAAACTATGCAAAGAATGCAGAACAAAAGATCTTGGTGAGCGGGTAGGAGGTTTGGAAGGAGAAGGTCACCTCCATGCCTCTTGCCACTATCCCCTAAAATCAAAAGAGTGATGGGGTGTAGGATCACATTAGTGAAATCAGCTTGGCCAATTGTTTTTCCTTCTTCTTCTTTCAAACTTTATGACTGTGGCTAGAGGTCTTCCAGCCACAATCAAGGGACTTCGCAAAAAAAAAAAACAAAACCACCAAAAAACAACACAATACAAATGCTATGATTCTCCTGATACCTGCCCATCAATGGAACCTTGGCTCCAAAATAGGGAGCACCGGGAAATAGGCAAAATCAAAGGGTCAGTGATGCTACAACCTGTCTGACTTCTTTTCCCCAACAGTCCAGCTTCAGTGTAAATGATGACAAGAGTTACTCTTACAAAACTGACCTGAGGCTAAGTCTGCACTGAAAACCTCTATCTGTGGAACCACATTGGTTTAAGCAGTGACATTTTCATTCCTGTTTTTTATTCCTGCTGAATCCCTAGAGCAGGATTAGCTGTACTAGCAAAAGCTCCTGTGAAGGAGTGATGGGAGGCAAGTTAACAGGCAGCAGCCTCCGCTCACTAGCAGTGCCTGGGGCAGCCCTAGCTCAGCCTCTGTGTCCTTTTCTCCTCACCTCTCTCCCACTGAACCACAACCCATTGCCCACTGCCTGTGCTGGAGGGCTCTGCAGATGCTCAGCTTTCCTGCCACAAAGCAGCACTTCATCATCACATCACCCTTCCTTGCCTGTGAGATAATTGAATGAGTATGTATTATCTATATGTACATATAGAGACAGTAAAAATGCTCATCAGGTGGGGAAGCAGTTGGGGTTGTTCAGCCTGGAGAAGAGAAGGCTCAGGTGGCACCTCATAGTAACTTATCAATACCTGAGGGGGTCCTACAGAAAGGCAGGGGTAGGATTTTTTAATAGGATATCTGATGGGAGGACCAGAAATAATGAATGTAAATTGAAAGGGGGTAGATTCAGGTTTGACATAAGAAAGAAATTCTTTACAGTGAGGGTGGTGAAACATTGGAACAGGTTGCCCAGAGAGGGTATGGATGCCCCCTCTCTGGAGATGTTCAAGGCCAGGCTGGGCATGGCACTGAGCAGCCTGATCTGGTGGAAGGTGCCCCTACCTATATCAGGGGGGTTGGATGATTTAAGGTACCTCCCAAACCAAACTATTCTATGATTCTACGATTCTATGAAGGAAAGAGAAGGGCTCCTTGCATCTGAATCACTGATTGTGGATTAAAGATAGCTACACTGGAATAGCTACATGAGAGGTCACTTTCCATTCTTATCATTTCTGGCTGCTCTGCAGTTTTCCTAAATCTAGCATTTAAATAAATTACATAGATGCTGAGGAAAGAATCCATGATCTATGAATGTTGAGAGGTGGCTTCCTTGTTCCTGAGAGGGCAGAAAAATAGATGATCAATTAAGGTAACTAGTAGTTTTATTTCCAGATTTCCCAGTAACTCCAGGATATTCAGGACTGTCAGCGAACTGGAAGAAAATCAGTAAGTAATCGAGAGGTAACCAGTTACTATTATAGGTCATCCCCTGCAACCACAGGTCACAGAAAGGGAGACCTCCATCTCTGAGGCTGGTTGAAGACACTGGCAGGATGTTACTGTGGCCACTTCCTTCTGCAAAGTGATAGGCCTGAGGAAGGACAGATCGTGGGGCCTCCTACCAGAGTAGGAAGTTGCAACTTCACTCAAAATCATTACCTGCTTCTCCTTCTTGTGTATCACTCACAGCAGTGCCTTGCCCCTTCCAGCCCTTGCCCCATCTAGCCCATGCCATCCAGCTCTGCTCAATCTGCTAAGAATTGCTTTCATTCTAGAAATCCTGTAGGTGGATTCCTCACTGTCAGTGAACAGTTTGGGGATGCAATGGGGTACCTGAGCAGAGCTAGAGTTTTCCTGAATGAGATGGCACCAGCAGTGACTGATAGCACAGGTGCCACTTCTAGAGGCATGTCTGCAGGTGGACACCCAGAACATGAAAACCTCCCTTTTGCAGGATGCATCCCACTGAATGAAATGGCTTTTTACCACTGCTGCTTTTACTATTGTTGGCTGGCCTGGCAGGCAGGGAGAGGAATACGCTCCCTGTCCTCAGGGAGCTATTCGCATTGCAAGGTATCCATGATTGCTCCATGTGTGGAGGCTGAGGGGAAGAAGGATAAACTCTACTTTTACACTCCTCTCTTGGGCAGAGAGGAAAAGATGGACTCACCAAACCTGTAAGAAAAACCTCACCCAGGTTGGTTGTTGGCTACTGCTGCTGTCATCCCTCCCCAGGCTTAATGGGGAAAAAACCCCTGGGAAACCAGCTGCTGCTAGGTGCAGAGCAGCTCCAAAGACAGCAGTGATAATGTGCCAGGACTCCTGGAGACAGGGTATGGCTGTCAGAGCAAGAGGCGGGTGCCAAAATTACACCAATGCCTCATTAACCCAGAGAGGCAGCTTTGCGCAGCAGAGGAGGCAAGGATGGCCAAGAAGGGGGAGGCCAGGCTGCTGCTCGGGTGTCAAAGCACAGGCAGTAATTGACAGCTCCACACTGGTAGGTAGGCAGCAATGAAGGCCAAATCTGAAGACTTGTCCTCCCAACATGAAGAAAGAGCTGCATGGCTCCTTAACAATCTCGCTTCAGCATCGCCTTCCTTTTCATACACATAAATAGGTTCCAGCAGCAGCAACTCCTGTCAATCGCTGACAAAGGATCCCACCTGGCACCACGCAGATGCTGCCTCACAAACAACAGGCCACCAGGAGAGAGGTGTTGAGTGTTGGAAAATTTATAGGAATCAAATTCTTCTTTGTAAAAGAGAAAAAATACAGGTGGCAAGAGCAAAAAGGATGGGAATAGAAAAAAAAAAGGCAGAGAGGAAATCCTGCTGGTGAGGAAGTGCAATAAGGGAACAAATTACAGGAAAGAAGATAGTGGCCCAGCCAGGTTGGTGTGGTGATCTGTAATGCTTCACTGGTTTTATCTCCCATTTTAGCCCTGCACTAATGCTGCTTTACTATCCCTGGGGATGAGAAGTTGGGTGATGATGGAATTTTGCTGAAGTGCCAGTGAAGTCCACTTCTTGCTTGCTGTCGTGATCCTGCTGAATCACGTTATATTTAGCACAGCAGGCCTTCACAATTCATCATATACCATTGGGGTTTGAGTGGAGAACATGAAATATTTTGCTTATACATTCAATTCCAAAATAAATCCATATTCCACTTGTTCTGGTGCCAAGATGATGTTACAGCAGCTCTGTCCTCTCCCTAAGTCTTTGTAACCAGCAAAAATAAGCAAGTCTGCTTACTTCTACACTGTTTTTCATTTAGTACTTAAGCTATCTCAGGATCTTCACTTTCAGATACTGCCTTCTAGCTGGAGATCTCAATTTCCACAGAGAGTTCCTACGACTCTTTGTAACTCATAAAACTTATTGAGTAGCTGTCATAACCCTTCCTCCAGGAGGTACCAGCAGGTGAAAGAGAAGACCCACCATGCAGCAGCATTTCACCTGGATACTCCACCATCCTTTCTTCCCATCAGTTTAGGTTTCTAAAGTGCTAAAGACTTTTCCTCTCCTCTAAATGTCAGTATGTGTTGTCAGGTACCTAGTGCATCTATGCCAGACACAGACGCAGCTCTACAACATGTCTTTATTTTTCACCTTGTTGTTTTGTAGAGGCAGAGCCCCTCTTGCTCACCTGGCAGACTGAGTTATCTGACATTACATTTGCACTTTCCCAGAGGCCAGAAGGCTTCAACTACCAAGCCATCATCATCTAGCCTCCCCCTATGGGCATAATATGCTAATTTATACCCACAATCAAGCATCTGTGATACCATTTGTGTTGCAGATACTGTGGGGGGAATTGATGGTTATTCAGATCTTGTGTTAACTGAGGAAAAACTGATTTATTTCCCCACTGAGTGGAACAGTTACTAAAACCAGCATGGATGAACTCTCCTTTTTCAATATGCTTTGGCTGCATGCTAATAGTTTGAGTCTAGGTGACTCATTCATTGGAGAAACTTTGCTCTCTGAATTATTCACTTATTCAGCCTACTAAACCAGATAATAGGAGATGGCAGAACCTTCCCTCATCTCTCAGAGGGTATATTAGTATCTTTTAAACATTCATACTCTGCCCAAATATATATATTTCAAAAGTTATTTGTGCCTACATTCTTCTTCTTTAGTCACTTTGATACACTTTTGTTCTAACTTTGCTTGTATAGTAAAGTTTGGCTAGGGATAGAGCTGTGCTTCCCTACAAAGAAAGTAGACTGATTTCCTTTTTTTTTTGTGCAAATATCTTAAGTGTGAGGACCTTTTATTTCCTATGCTAGGGAAAATCCTAACACCACTGCCCTCTCTTCTGCCTATAGATGTTGTCTGTGTCCAAAGATACAGTCAATTCAAATTTATTTCAAAACACAAACATATCCAGCTATATGACTGAATCCCTCATTATCATTTTCACTGATCACAATAGCTTTCCTCTGAGGTAAAATCCAGGATACATATTACTTCTTGTGTCTATCCAAAACAGATCTCATGACACCTTTGTATATGTATGTTCTACTCCTTATCCCCATTTGGACTTCACCTCCTTTGGTGCACTAGGATTAACCTTCCCAAAGTACAAGACCCCCTCTGTTTGCCCTGCTCTTGCCAAGGACCCCACTCCTCTTTTGGCTTTGCTTCACTTTTTGAGTCACAAGCAACAGAATGAACCTACTTCTCCCTCCTCTCTCCTTTTTCTTCTTCTGCGTTCATCCCTTCTCTCTGACAGTGGCCAGCTGACCACTTGCTTGGTCCCCTAGCTGTTCCCAGATTTCCAAAAACTATGAATCACCAAATCCCCACACTGGGGATATTCAAGACCCAAAAGAGAGAGACAGAGATCAAAAGACCCTGTGCTCTGGCAGAGACTTCAGTATTGCTATTGTTTTTACATATATATCACTGCATATTTATGTATTACTGTGTACTCTGTTAATGAGAACAATACTGAACCCAACAACAGACAGACAGACAAGGTAGGTCTGACACACCAATTCTAAATCCTTTTTCAAGACCCACTTATCAGCTTCTAAAGACTGGGAAGGAGTCACAGGTGGATGAGTTGCTCTCCATATATTAATTACATTTTATTTTATGGCATGATCTTCAAGGCTGTTTAGATTGCTTCAGGCAAAGACTAAATCCTTCTGAGACTATAAAGCACCTAGCACAGCCAAATCTCAGTCCATCCTCCAGTTAAAGAAATAACATCTGACTGCATTCTTCTCCCTTTGTAGCAGGTCAGAAAATCACCTTTTGCACTGTCTATTAGAACAGACTCTTGTCCCAGGTTCCTCTATGAAACTAGAAAACATCATAATATAGAGAAAGTCTTTACTCATTATGTTTACTAAGAAAACATAATAATATACAGAAAGTTTACTTTTACTATAGAAACTTATCAAGACTACATGTAATGATAATGATTGTGAGATTTAACAGAATTTTGAACATATATGAGGACAGTTTCTTACTGTCATAATAAGGTGAAACATACTTTTTCCTGCTGGGTCCTATTTGCTCTGTGTCATTATTTACCTCTGGATTTTCACAACTCTGCTGTGCTAATACTGTTTTGACAGAGATGTTTAACATTTGGAGAAGGCACTCTCTTAGCTTTTGGCCAGCTGATTGTTATAGTTTGCATTCCTGAGCTTAATTTTTTGCTTTTTTTCAGCATTATTTTTCATCTTAAGCAAGTCAGTCCCTGGATAGCCCTAATTTAAATATCTGCAAACTTTCTTGCATTTTTGCTGCTCTGGGATAGTAAAACAAAGCATGAAATGAGAGTTTCTGATGTTTAGTGCTGAATGACACATTAAGAAATAATTAACACGGACAGCAATGGGTGAGAGAAAGAAACAACACAGTGAGTGTTCTTTTAAGAATAATTAACATTTGCAAGAATTAACATTGCAAGAGACACATAGGGACTGTGTATGGCCATTGAAGATGAACATGGAGAAACTCCAAGGAATTCCTTCTTGAACAACCAGTGTAAGCCATAGCAATACCCTTTGTGTCTCGTTGCTCCTTGTAGGGTAGGGTGGAGTACGGTAGAAAAACAGGGAAAACCCTTGCATATTTGGAGAGAGAAACTGATAGCTGCAAAAAAAAGGATTCTCCTTGAGGGGTTTTGGAGTCCTGTGGGTCCACGTTACCACACTATCTACCCCTGAGCAATCACCATCCCTTTACAGCAGGTGAATAAAGGAGATACAGTGTTAAATTTTCTGGCATCTAGTGTAACACATCTTCCGTTCTGGGACCTTAATTATATCCAGGTGGTGTCCAGGTGCAGGTGTCTGGACTATCTCCATTGGGCACATTTGCTTATAGAATAGTCTGGTTGGTAGGGTTTTTTTTATTTTAGAAAAATGTGTTCTCCTGGCCACTCATTATGGGCTTCTACTCATCCCAAAATCTCCCTTTGTCCCCAAACTGAATAACAGCTAATCAAATCCATAAATAAAAGAAGCCCACTTTGACAACTGAGAACACTTCTAACATAGTTTATACAATATGCTTGGCCTCACTGATTTTCCTAAAATACACTGTAAGGCTATATTTTACAGCATGCACCATTATTCCTGAGATGAACATAGATGGGCTTTTATCACTTTTTTTCTTGAGATCACTGAATTTCGCCATGAAATTGAAAAAATAGCCAGAACTTTATAAGGCAGTCTTTCAAACAGGAAAGATAAGAAAATATCTTGCTTTAAGTTAGGAAAGCTCTGTCAAATGACTTTTCAAGTCTCTTATTAAATCTTTTTGATGCAGTAATCAAGCTGTGGGCAGTTCCATAGGACTGGGGAACAGCAAGGGTATGACCTGCAATTAAGAAGGTGGAAAATTTTCACCCATGTCTACAGATCTATTAGAACCACTTGAATAGCTTTCTAGGCTTTAAAATTGCATTCTGTGGGGAGACTAATTAATGATGCAGAGGTATAAGCAATATGGGATAAAATTCAACATGGGTTTACTGAAGGTATGCCTTGCCAAAATCTACCGATTTCTTTTTTTTTTTTTTTTTTGAAAAGGTAATTCTGAGGGCAGCAGCAGAGGTATTTCCACTAAAAATAGGGAAGCATTCATGTCTCTATCTATACGAGGCCCAGATGATACCATATGGAAAGCTGCACACAGTATTGGTCACCCATATTTCAGGGAGATACCTTCCAGCTGGAAGAGGCACAGAGAGGTCAATGAGAAGGTTAGGAAAATGGATGTGAGATGTCTGGCTGTTCAGACTAACGAGGGGTGGCTGCCTGGGGATGCGCTGTGAGAAGCAGCCTGGGGAATGGAGATGTATCTGAAATAAAAGACAACTCTGGTGCAGAACCTTTGCATATAAAGTGGTAAAGAGTAAATTTAAGCTGGAAGGAAAATAAGCTGCATAATCTTTGCAGCTCAGGCAAAGGTTTCCAAGAAGAGCTGAGAAACAGAAGGCTAGTTATATCTTAGGGTGAGCAGTGGGCATTTGAGAATTTGTTGAGAAATGCAGCATCAAACTAGCATTACTACTGGTTTAGCAAAACGGCAGTTAAAGGCAAGAGAACAAATATAACTGTGTCATTTTAAAAATTCATGTATTTTCATGGCAAATAATATTATCTTGAAAATAACTTATCGCCTGAATAAGGTAATAAAATTAGTAAAGGAAATAAAGGCCAGCAGCAATGCACAGTTAGTTATTAGTATAGGCATAGATTGGGTGTACTTGCTATGAACGTTGGTTTCTCATGTGAGTAAGAGAAGATACAAAGAGTCCAATTCAGGTTCCAGTTAAATCAGTTGTACAAGGGTCAAACAATCCCCTGCTTTTCCTTTCAGTCTCCTCATCTGTAGCACAGTAACAGAGTATGGCGTTTTCCATCACAACTTTATTGAGAATGACCAGGTTGTGAAAGAAATTGTGATGGCTCACAGTAGGTGCAAAGTTTGGGAGACAATGACATAGTAAATTCAGGGAAAGCCCTGGAAAGAAGCAGAGTAAAAAACTTGTTTACCTGTTATGTCCACTATCACTTTCAATACTTGCTACCTTTAATGAGGGTCATAATGTATAGCCCAGTCAGCTTTGAAACATGCTGGATTTAAAATAATCTTTACTGCATGAGGAAGACCTAAAGTGTTTAAAATATCTGAAGGGTTTCAGCTAAAAAGCTGAAACTAAGCTGCACGGAAGGTTTAAAGACAATTTATTATTTTTTACTCATCTAAATCCTTGAATCACCTTAAACTCTTAGCTCACCTAAGACTCATCTAATTCCCTCTGTCAACCTCATCATATTTATGTAAATAGATGTGTAAACTTTATATTGTTAAAAAGTTCTGAGATTTTAGAAATGTCATGGCTAAAAAACAGCTCCCTCTTCACTCAGGCACTCTGCATTTGTGCAGGAGGTTCAACCTTCAGAGATAACATACCTTAAGTCTAGGGACTCTTCTATGTCATTTATAAATTGAGGATTACTACAAAAAAAGAGTACTGAAATGCTACTATAGCATTCTTCTGTATAGCTAAGACAGGCATGCTACAATATTTGAAGCTTGTATGAATAACTGCACTCTGTCATTTTGTTTTTCTTCAGTGGCTTTCAGTCAGACATTGCACAATACTCACCAACATTGTGAAACAGAAATATGCTTGCAGCTAACTTTTTGCTTTCTTTTTTGGATATTCTGTCATTTTCCAGAGAAACTTTACTTTCCCTACCAGATGTTAAGTAGCTTCCTATCACACCTTTTGCTGAGGTGGGTAGCTTTGCTGCTTTTTTTCTGTTAATTTGACAAAAACAAATGCAAGATGGAAAAGGAGGAAAGAAAAGAGGCTTTAAGAATTGGCAGCTGCTATGACTGAAGCTACCCTGAGCATTGCAGTGGAGGGAGAATTTATGGCTTAGCAGAAAAAGAGTTTGTGGCATATTCATACACACCAATAGTGCAGGGCCAGCCTAAGGACACAAAGTGCCTGCTCAGTCTTCTGCAGTACCCCTCATCAATTTGCTTCACCCTTCTAGCAAATACCTCAACCACACTCACTCTTGACCAGATTGTGGGCTGAAAGCCTCCTGGGAACGCATTTGTAGCAATTATTTGAGATATTAAAGAAGAATCCGTGTTTACAGAAGGGGGTTGGACTAGATGACTTTCGAAGGTCCCTTCCAACTCTGGTTCTATGATTCTGTTAATCAGTATTTTTTGGCTATAAATTGGAGAAGGAATCAAATCAATGTTTTCAGGCAAAAAAACTTTTGGTTTAGGTCCTTACATTTTGGTAAAGCCTGAAAGTTAGTGCAAAATTGAAAGAATCAGAACACATTGCCCAGCTTTGATCCCACAAATCAAGGAAAATTCTAAATTAGACAAACCTGTTCTCAGTACCTATTGTTCCATATGAACATGTTTCTTGTGACCTACAGGAGCTCCTGCAGGCTGGGCCATGCAGGGTCCTGTGCTCCGGGGTACCTATCACCTGAAAGTTGCTTCCTGGATTTGTTGTCCACCTCAAATCTCTGCCCTCTCTCTGGGGCAGGGCATGGCTTTCAAAATCACCCCAGAGCTGTGTAGCCCTTTTTGCCTAGTAGAAAAGCTTAATTGGATGCTAAGTGTCAGCAAAGCTCAGCTGATGGCAAGAGACACCAGAGCAGTCTGAAGCACAGCACTTCTCTTTGCAGCCTGCCACCCAACCTCAGGTTCAAACAGAAGCACTTCAGGTGCCATGGTGGCAGTCTTCCTTTCAATTAATAAATATAAACTGAGAAGATTCATGGAGAGGGAGGAATTATGCAGGGTGGTCAAAGGAGAGAAGGCAAAGGCTAATGGCCTGAAGCAAGAAAGAAAGACAATCCAAGATGAAAAGATCCTAACATCAAGGTCTGACAAAATGCATCCACAGGAACTCTTTGACACCAATGATTTGTGCTTTGGGAGAATTTGAAGGAGGAAGGAGAGGAGGCAATGGACTATCTGAACTTTCTGAGCCTTAAAGTGCGAGAAATAAACAGACTCACTGTAGGAATACTAATCACTACATAGAGACTTTGAGTTCCACTGTGTTTGAGGGAGATCCCTCTCCCCGACCTGACCATAAAGCCATGAAACTATAAGCAGTCCAATAATCCAAATCCCACATTTCCCTCTCTAGATATTTCTTTCTGCAGCTGCCACTTCAAACAAACACTAGAGAAAATATTTTTTAATCCCAGCAATCTAATAAACTATGCTAATGCTACTATCACCCTTTTAAAAAGGCACTTAGCTAAAATCCCAGCAAACTTGGGGGAAAGAAAAAACAAAACAAAAAGCCAGCCCTCTTTAACATGTCAGATCTTTTCCAGCCCAGAACTGGATATAACATAGCACTGAATTGCGCTTGTTGCTCTGGTATTGATATGTGTACATCACAAATCATTACTAAAATACAGGTAATGCAGACAGTTAAACTTCAGAGACTCTACCCATTAACATCCATGGCATTATTCCAGGAATTAATTTGGCTCATGTCCTGTCAGCCAGGCATTTACGCAGATGTACTGTCTTTATAGATACATGAGGACCAACTCTACTTTCGATCCGTTCTTAAATGCAGCAGAATCAGTTGAATGGAAATGTCTCAGCAGGGAACTCCACTAATTTTAACAGCTATAGACAGTTTGCCTGATAAAAAGGGCTGAAGACAGACCCTTAGCACACCAGGGAAAGCAGCAGAACTGAGATCTGCCCTGCTGGGGAAGTCGTCCTTCTTGGGATGGAAGGCAGATTCTCTTTAAGTTCTTCATCATGCAGATCAAGCAGGGTCCTACTCCTTTCTAATGTGGCACAGCTTTGCTAAAGTTGCTGGAGGTTTACAAAGACAGACGAAAAGCTCTGATCTGTAGGAAACAACTGAGGAACATATCAGAGTACTCATATCCAAAGCTGCAGCTCCATCATTACTTCAAGCTGGCACAAAAGTAAGCTGAGACAAAGGGAGAAGTTTCACCTCATGCTAGAAGAGCAGCTGGTGCTTCTGTGCTTCTGTGGTAAGCTAGATAAGGTACTCACCCTAAACTAACCAACCAAACCCAAAAATGGTATAGTTGTCACCTGGATCAGTCCCTAGATGTAATTCCTCATGCAGCTGCACAAGCCCTCAGCCAGGATGGCAGCAGGGCACAACAGCAGGGCCAGGAGCAGCAGCAATAGCAGGATGGGCAGGAGAGATGAACAGGCGGCTGGTTTAACAGCAGTTTGCAATCAAAGCAGCCTTAAAGCAATCATGAGAACTAAACCTTTTCTGTATCACGTGCAAATATAACATACATATAATTTATCTTGTATATTTATATTAGAGGAGGTGACATGTTGACCAGCACAGAAGACCTGCTCTCAGCTCTCAAGATTTAAGGCTCTTTTTGAAATGGAGAGTAGAGGATGATTTCTGTGCAGGTTAACTAAGGAAGAAGTCCTGTGCTGACTTCTGATTATTTCTGTGACTGAAACTTCCCTTTCTTTGTCAGGGTAGTAAGCCCTTGTCTGCAGCAGAGTAAATATTAGATGTAATATAAAAGATCTGGTAGCATTTTTAGTAGGAAGATGCTGGTGTTATATCATGCAGGATTGTACATACAAATGGCACTTTTTGAAAAACCCACGGATTTGCAAAGGTTTAAAAATACCGTGTAGCATTACTGACATCTGCAGGTGCACATTGGTTGGAGCAGTGAGAGGAAAAATTACAAAAATGAGTCTTGTGTGGTAGATAACATAAGGAAAATTACTGGATGCGCAATTTTTTTTAAAAAACACTTTGTCTTAAATATGAATTTTGCGTTTTATATCATGTTTAATCTAAGTTCTCCAAACCCTTGTTGAAGAACAGCTGGAGATTCATGTAAATGCTTTACACGTCTGAATTCTCTACTGCTGCCTCTGAGCAAGTATGTGCATTATTCTCCTTCTGCAGAGAACACCTTCACTTCAGTTTCCATAAGTAGTCCCTGTGTTCTCCTGAAGTTTGACCATCTTTAGAGAATGGAAGTAATCCATCTGTGTGCCTGACAACTAAAATCATAAATTAAATGTATGTTTGTTTTATGGCAGGGAAAGTAATGCTCGTGAAGTACAATCTGTTCAAAAGAAACAGAGAATATATTCACTTTTGAATACTATTAACCTTATGGCAAACACCCATCTTCATTGTATTTTTAACCAATACCATCCATGAGCACAAAGATAAGCTGCAGTGCAATTGAAAATAGTATCTACAGTAACAAGAATAAAGATGCAAAACGAGGACATTGTGGTTAGACTGGAAGGGGAAGTCCAAGTCCTTAAATAGACTAGCTGAAACATGTACACAACTTTGGCTATGTTTGTTTTTCTGAAGGAGGACATATACCCTGGAAGGCTTGTCTAGGCTTTGTAACTAGGCTAATCTACTGGAAGAGACTAACTTAAATTTCCAACTGCAGCTATTTACATCCCTCACATGGCTGCATCCCAGCCTTTGTACCCTTTTTCCATCTAAAAAGAGCCTTATCTCAATGTTGCAAACTTTTTCGGACACAAAATTTTCATGAAAGCCATTCGAAATTTAACATGACAGAGAGGATAGAGAAATGGATTCAGAGAGGAATTGAGCCACACAAGCCAAAAGGTTACTTCATACAAGGAATTATGAACACAAGTTCCTTTGCAGGCCCTACAAATAATTATTAGCAAAGAGTAAGGGGCCCAGCAAATTGCAAACACACACACAATTATGGCAAGCGACCTTGCAATTTTCTTGTCCTGATGCAGTTTAAACTTGGTCCCTGCAGGGAGAGAAACAGAGAAGTCATTTGCTGGAGTTATAGAACTGCCTCCAGATGGAGATGAGCTCTCAGATTCCAAAGATTCTTTCTTTGGCCTTGTGGAGGTATAAACACTGTCCTCTGATGAAGGAGAAAACATTCCCACCCTCAGCGGTAAGCACAGCCTCCAGAACAGGCTGTAGCTCCTTGGAGACTCACAGTCCTTCATGCTTCCATGTCGCTGGCGCCTCTGGATGCTGTGGAAGATGTGCACATTGAAGTAGGTCACCAAGAGGAATGGCATGAAGAAATCCAGGGTGGATGCACAAAGAAGGAAGTACCAGTTGTCAAAGAACTCAGCATAGCATTGATCCACTGCTACCACACTGTGTCCAGTCATGTGATCCCAAAACAGGACTGCTGGGCAGTAGAGGAGGAAGGCAAAGACCCAGATGGCCACCATCTTAATGACAGGGTTGGATGTCATTCCTTGCTGGGCTCTGTAAGACACCTGTGAGGGAAGAGAAGAAAAAGGCTGCTGCTTTAGGGACATGTTCTGGAACCTACAGTAGTAGCTGCAGAGGAATTTAGCAGAATGCTCAGCAATTTAGAGCTGTGGTCATGATGATCAGATGAATCTCATGCAATTATGTTCAATTCATTAATGTTAATATAACTTAGTGTTGCCTTTCCACAGTTTAATGCAACTTTGTTAGGGTCTTGGTCCATGGATGAAATATGATCATCCACCTGTACCTATTAATAGGTATGCCTTGTTTGAAACATCTGTGGTCTGTATTGTCAGAATAATTATCATTTTATCATTGATGGAATCCATCCTTATCATGAACAAAGACACAAAGAATACATCTTGTGGGTAAGGTGCTCTGCAGAGAGCACAGATATAGAGTGCATCTGAAGTTTAAGGTTCTGCTCCAGGTGTTGAGAGGAGTTTTGTGCCACATGTCCACAGTCAGTCTCTGTGATCTTCCCCTTGTCCCACTTTCACCATTTTGCTCTTGCTTTTCTCTAGGAACACTTGGGACCATATCTCAGGCATGGACATCCACCCTGATGTTTTTTACCTTACTGGCTATCCCCACTGCCTTTTCTTCCCATGCCTGATTTTAGGACCAAACACAGATCCATTTTATTTCAAATTTCCTCTTTCCTTGCCCCGTTTTTACCAGCTTCCTGCCTTATCCTCTTCAGACCCAAGCCTCCTTTCCCTCAGTAGTGGCATAACAACAATTTGCAGCAGATACTGTAAGAAAATTTCTATTTGAACAGCTCTTGGCTCAATGCAGAATATTCACCACATCAACTAGGCAAATACTCAACTATTTTCATATGTCAGCACATTTTTGAAGGCTACTGTCTCAATTAAATTTGGGCTTATACTCAGCAATGTGGCAATGGCTGGAAGTATAGTCAACCAACAATCTTGAGACAATATCAGAGAAGTTATAAGCTGGGTACTTACAGCTTTAGTAACTGACAGAAAACGGTCATAGCTAATAAGAACAATGCTAAATACTGAAGCTGTGCACAAGAGATGGTCCAGAGCTAGCCAAAGCTTGCAGATTCCTCTTCCCAAGTTCCATTTTCCTGTGAGGCCATAAGGGATGTAGAGAGGTATGCAGATGACACCTATGGAAAGCAACCACAGCAACACCATATAATTGATTCTGATAAGGAATAGTAATTAATAAGTAAGTAATTAATAAGTAGTAATTAATAGTAAGTAATAGGAATAGAATTAAATATGTAATTTACATATGTAAATTCTTACATTCTCATAAAATCTGACCATGATTTTGAATGTGTATTAGTGTATTTGAGTACAATGATCGTTGGGAAGTAACTCAGGGTGAATCAGTAAAGAAGGACCAGCTGGAGAAAACTGCATCCTAATCAGCTTATGGTTTCTAAAGATACTTAATCAGTACTGCAGCAAAAATGCACTGTGGTTGCACTCTGGCATGTAACCTCATCAGTCTTTATCCTATAGCCTTTTGTCTGTGTCAGAGTTTCCCCCCAAACATATGTGAAGAAGCTACTAATATCAGTCATTTACTGAAGATTAGTTAGCATTTATAATCTAAAGACAAGATATTAGATACTGTGTGTGGCATATGAAAAACTCTTCTACCAAAAGTACAGCAGTCACAGTAGAGATGTGAAATCCTCTCACACTTTTAAGATGTCTTTTAATCTCATGCCAGTTGTCCATCTGAGATTAATTCCAGATCTGTTTTTTGGTTTGTTATACTTGGTTTTTCCTCCAAAAGCCATTCTACCTAAGTACTTTTATCAGATATTCATGCATGTGATTAAAGTTTAAGCCAACAATTTCTTCATTTTACCACTAATATTCCTCCAAAAGTATGGTGCAACATCTGATGCTGCCTTTGTGAAATTGCTTGTCAACTGGAGGCAAATATCAATGTATATGCAGCTTCAAGATTGATTTCAAACTTCTTAGATTATTCTTTTTCAGTATGTCCATCAGGATTGTAGACTTGAACATATAAACCTTCAGACAATGAGCTGAGATTTTTATCAACAGCACTTTGAATACCAATAGCTTGCTTTAAAATATACCTTAAATACAAGCAGTGACACTTTTGTCCAAAATATGCATTTTTCTTAGTTGCTGATTACAACTACTGCTCACATCATCTTCCATGAGATCAATGTTTGGCACCGTGTCAAAAAGTAATGACTGCTCTTTGCCCTCAACTGCTTAGCTTAACTATAGCTTAATGATAGTTAAGAAACAGGTTTGAAACATTTATATAGAAAACTGTTATTAATTTTAATAATTACATGTTGTGAAAGACATCAGTCACATACCTGAAAAGATTCCTGAGTGTTCTAAAAAATATTTTAAAAAACCCAGCACTGCATTTTCTAACTGATCTCAGAGACAAAGTTGTAGATTGACATGGTTTATAGGTCAACATAATACTGACATCAGTCATTTCCTCTTGGCTGATTTAAGACTTCATAAGGCATCAGCCACAAAGAAAGTAGAAAGCAGACATTTAAATCTCTTGATTAAACTGTAAGATATGAGGAGAAACAGACTTTTGCAGAAGACCTGAGCAATGAAACAGCAGCTCTATCAAACTGCCTGGTGCTGCAAAGCAAGGGCTCCAGCATATGTACCATTTGATTTCCAATCCATGGAGCCCCACAATTAGACATCAACAGTTATAAACAGTATAAATAAAAAATCTTACAGGTTATATCAATACACTTCACTGCACAGCACTGACAAAGGAAATGCAGTTTGGAGGGACAGTACTGACAGAAGTAGAGCAGGCCCATGAGAGCTATTTCCTTCTTCATTGTTTACCAAATGGTGGTCTCTGCAGCTGTTGTGAAGAGAGAGTACTTGGTACAGAAATACCTCCTTGCAAACCACAATTCAAGATGACTGGGGGAACATTTTCCACAGGACCATGGTTTTGTCAGGCTTTCTGTGATGCATGGGCTGTTTCCCTGGCCTGAACCCTGAAGGACTGATGCACAAGGCATTCAGGCCTCCCACCTCTTTGCCTCTCATCACCCAACAGGATAGGATCCATGGCACCTCCAGGGACCAACTCTGGACTTCTGCAATGACACTACAGAAAGAAGGAACTAATATGGAAAACAGATGGGAAAGATACCAGCAGGCTGTTGCTGGCATTGGGAAAGCCATCTGATCTGCAAGCTGCATTGAGTGGAAGCCAGTAAAAAGTTATAGTTGAAGTCAAAGTTGTAAAGTGTAATACAATCATAATCCATTAATAATAATTAATTTATGTGGATGTGCCATAGATATCTTTATTAGAAAATGGTTACACTGTCAAATGTGAGGATGTTCTGAAATGTAGCAAGATGATCAATGGTAAGTCATCAATGGTAGCAAATAATCTCTTTCCTTCAGTTGATATTCACATGCAATAGTTGTACCTTTATTCTGAAGCAACATTAAAAACATTTCTATGAGAAAAAGGATTAATTTATTTCTATAATGACTTTTGAGGCATAGCAGGCTGCTAGAACACAATGCAGTTTCCCCCATTCATTAACATTCCCTTAGAGACACACGTGGGAAACAGTTCTCTCAGAAGAAAGCACCCAGCAAAATAAGCCCCCTTTCTTCTCCTAAGGTTCCTTAGGAAACAAATAGTAGATGCTTCCAAGGCTGCAACTTACACACTGCAAAGTCACAAATGGCAAGGTTGAGAAAGTAATAGTTACTCTGATGCCTGAGGTTTCTGTTCATGATGAAAGCAAGGATCACCAGGATGTTTCCGAGGATGGTGACCAGAGCTAGGAACACCATGAGGAAGGCCAGGAGCACCAACATGCCCAGTGAAAACTCAGAGCTCGGCGACTGTGTGGCAAAAGTCTCATTATGTGCTCCAGCCCCATGCAAAGTTTTGGCAGTGCTGTTGTCCATGATGTGTGTCTGGGTCAGTCCAGTCTTAGAAAAAGTTTTCATCTAGCAGAGTTATGCAGAAGATTGATACTGAATACTGGGCTGAATCCTGACACATCCAAAAAACCTCACAATATCAGAATAATGAATCACAAGCTCCGGAGTCTCTCACGTTCCTTGATCAGAAATAACTTTTTGGCCTGAAAATAAAATCTATTTTAAAAACTAATCCTTAAGAAGTAATATGTGTACACTTCAAAACAAAATATGTCTTTCTCTCCTGAATGCTGATCCTTATCTACTGAGGCCGGAAAAGTTAACCCAAAAACTACCCTTTTCACTGACAGGCAATTTGCATATTAGCACTGCACAAGCATTTTTACACTTTAAATTCTGGCAAAGTTAAAAACAGGACTCATTTTCACTTCCCTAGTGGTCAGCAAGATTTAAATTATTACAATTCTGTTTCTCTTACAGTAAAATGTAGGTACTGTTGTGCTTGCTGCTTTCCCACTTACCAAGTGTACAATTAAGAATAGAGAGATATGTGCTACTGGTCACTGAGTGTTTAAAATTCAGTTATATATAGCAGAAGTATCACAAATACCTTTTTAGCTTATCCTGATCAGAAGTAAGTCTAGTCCTGGGTACATAAATCTAAAATCTAGACTTGTCACAATTTATAAGCCTGGCCCATTTAATCCTCCACTTCCCCAGTAATTCTAAGGTCCCAGTCCACAAAATGCCAAACACTTCTCCCTCTGCAGGTGTGAAAAGGAATATGCCTTCCTCATCACAGTTGCATTTATTTTGGTGGGAGTGCACTGATGTTGGCAGACCATGACTCCTTTCTCTAGGTCATCAGCCCCAAAGCACTCCCTGCCACTGGTTTTTCAGACTGTGATCATAATGCCAGGTGCTTGAGAAGATGGTGGGCAATAAACAAGGAAAGAGAGTGTGGAGAAGATGTGTGGAGAACAGGTGAGGTGCTCTGATCCTGTCATGGGAAACAAGGGAAATATTCTGTGAGAAGTCATTAAAGCAAAAGGTGTAGGGCTAAGTGATATAAAGGATTGATTACATATATATCTATATATATATATAATCCTTTAGTCATAAATCATTGACAAATCTGGGACTAGGATTGGATCCAGCTGTACCTGGTTCCTTTCTGAGAAGGAGTTGAGAGAGCAAAGGGGTCCTTTCTGAACCTCATGATTCAACAGGAGGGTCTCCCTGTCCTCTATGCAGTAAATAACAAAGTGCACCTTGACATCAAACCTCATAAAACACTTCTGCATTTATTATCAAACTTTGTTAAATCACTGTCTAAAACTAATAATTATTTCTTTGTTTCTCTCTTACAAATAAAGACAATCACTCCAGCCATGACACTGGGTGAGTTGCAAGACCCAACATAAGATAAGAAAGTCTGGCACAGGATTGGATTACAATTAAGTTTCATAGCCTTCTCCAACACATCTACCCACTCATTTCAGCACTGTTTATTCAACTGTTTTATTTATTAATAGGTGCTTAAGACACCTCTGTGTCGGCTTTCAAAACCTCTGTTTGATACTGGTTCAGTGGCAGAGAAAATCCATACAATGTCACAGTAACAGGACACAAAGAACTGATCTAGTATAAAAATCACTCTGTCAGTTCAAATTTGTTCCAGGAACTTTGATGGAATAGCTTCACACTTGTAAAGCTTTATAACCAAGAGGGTATTGTCTATTCTGATACAACCAGCCAAAATCACAAACTCAGCATGAAGTTTGTATCACTTGCTCAGCTAATTTGACAGAAATGTGATCATGTTCCTAAGCCTGGCCTGTCTTTAGGTAATCAAATAGTGCACAAATCAGGTATTAAATATTGTTCAGGCACCACTGTCAGAAGAACTGGTGAAGGAACCAACAACCTTTATGTCTGTGACAATTTTGATAACCAGTTTCAAAATTGCATGGAAACTTTTAAACTTTTAAAATTAGTAAAGGATAGATATTCCTGATTAGGAAGACCATTCGTATGGCAGGAGGATTGGAACCAGATGATCTTTAAGGTCCCTTTCAACCCAAACTATTCTATGATTCCATGATTCTATATTGCATGCAGTGGGAGTTACAATGAGGGCACTCTATTTTCTTCACAACAGTTTTGAAAATAAATTATAATGCTCTCATGAGTATTTATGCATCCTTTCAAAATTGTAGTAGGACTGCACTGTTCACAAACAGGACAAGATTTAACTCAACACACAGATGAACAAGTAGGTGCTGTTTAACCTGGTATCACACCACCAAAACCAAAATCCAAAAACAAGATCCTGAAAAACAGCAGAATCTGAGCAAATACCTATCTCTGTTGCACTCTTAATCAGTCGTTAGTACAAATAAAAAAACCTCAAACCTCTACTTTTTTTGATGATCTATATGAAAAAATAGCACCAAATAAGAGAAGAACCTTATCTGTAAGTCATTTATTTTAACTCACTAAGTGGTGAGTTAAAGTGGGTTATGTGATCCCCACTAAGGAAGTGGGTTATGTGATCTCAGTGTTGCAAACATTCTGGGCCATAGTATTTTCATGAAAGTTATTCAAATTTTAACATGACAGAGAGGATAGAGAAATAGATTTGAAGAGGAATTGATCTACAAAAGTGAAAAAGTTACTTCATATAAGGAATTATGGGTGCACTTTCTTTTGCAGGTCCCATGAATAATCCTTGGCAAATTGCAAACACACACACAATTATGGCAAGTGACCTTGCAATTCTCTTGTCCTCCTGCAGTTTTGATTTTGTACTTGAACAGAAAGAAACAGAGAAGTCCTTTTTGAGACCTGTGGGAGTCATTTGTGGTGGAGCCATCACTGCTGGTCTGCATGACCTTGTTAATGATATAACATCTGCTCCTGATGGAGAAGATGGTGATCCTGCCCTTGGCAAGATGCAAAATCTCTGGAAAAGGCTGTAGCTCCTTGAAGTCCTGTGTGCTGCCATGCCACTGGCACCTCTGGATGTTGTGGAAGATGAAGTAGGTCACCAAGAGGAGTCACATAAAGAAATCCAGGGTGGACAGACACAGGAGGAAGTACCAGTTGTCAAAGAACTAGCATGACATTGATCCACTGCTAACACACTTCATCCACCCATGCGCTCCCAAAACAGGATTGCTGGGAAGTAGAGGAGGAAAACAAAGACCCAGACAGCCACCATCTTGATGACAGGGTTGGATGTCATTCCCTGCTGGGCTCTATAAGACAGCTGTGAGGGAAAAGAAAAAGGCTGCTGCTTTAGGGACGTGTTTTGGAACCTACAGAAATAGCTATAGAGGAATTTAGCAGAATGCTCAGTAATTTAGAGCTGTGGTCATGATGATCAGATGAATCATTCATTACTGGGTTCTGTAAGATACCTGTGAAGGCACAGGATATCATCAGGTAATGTTTTTTAACAACTAAGTCAGAAAAAGTTCCCAAAAAATTCTTTTAGTCTTGCTTATCTAATACTGTAGGTCTGTGATTGATTCAAATGCTTGTAAGTAGAGAGAAGCAGAAATTATGATGACTAAGCTACTCTTTGACTTGCAGATGTGAAAGGACATGGCTTTTTTTCCTCATTGCCACACTAAGGTAGGTTCCTGAAATGCACAGGCTCAAAGGAGAGTGAAAGCTGCTGTGGGGCTTCCTTCCAGCACAGGCAGAAGTAGAAGCTTTTCTGTATTAGAAGTAGAAGCTTTTCTGTATTAGATTTCCACGTGCAACTGCAAACATTAGGAAACATGAATTTTCATTCTGTTTCCCTTCTTTCAGAATACAACACGATCAGTAACTGAGAAGCTGGGCAATTCCATTTCCACCATAATGTTCAACATTTGTCATCTGTTCAACAGATCCAGAACTACAACCTTATTAATTAGTTTCCTGTGCTGTCCAGTAGCACCATTAGCATAGCCCCTGCATGCTATATAAATGAATGGCATCTCTATGTCATATGTCATGAGGAGCTTTACTAGTGAGTAGCAAAGTAGTAGTGTGGTATTACACGCATTATTTTAAATTCTCTGTTTTAAACATCTGCAGCCTGAAGGTTCAGACTCCTCTGTATCTCAAAATGTCACATCATCTCAGAGCACAGCTCTAGTTCTGCAACAACGAATTTGCAGCCCTATGCAAGACCACAAGCATCTCAGATTAGCAGGAAGAAAACAGGAAGTTTAGTACAGCTTCATAAGAAGTTAAGTCTGAAATGACTGGCCCCTGACCACAAATTAGGTTTGCAGCACAGGCAGAAGTGGATGCTGAGTCTACGAGGAAGCATGAGCACTTTTCTTGGAATAACTGCCCTAACATTATGCTCTCCTGGACTTACTCCATCCTAATTACCTAGAGAAGAAAACCAGAATGTGATCACCTAAATGAAAACCATCAAGAGATCAAGTGCAAGATCATGGAGTTCATGCAGAAGTCTTCTAAATTTACATTTCTCAGATTCTGACCTCAGCAACTTCATTAATATTTTTCAGTATTACAATTTCTTAAATACAAAGATTTTCATAGATTAAAGCTGAACAATAAAAAAAAAAAAGCAGTAACAACTGACTTTAAAACCACAACACTGGGGAAAAAGAGAGATTAGGCATTGTATCAACCTTTCCCACGATATAATGCGGCTTATGTCATTCAAGTTTGCAGACTCATCAAAAGCAAAGGATCATCTTCCATCTGGAACAAACACCAGGTACAGTTTAGAGATAGTGAATGATGATAATTACCAGATAATTCCTCAGATACCTTCTGAAGCAGAATAATAATAATACTCAAGAAACAGTGCACTTTGCTGTGCTGGAGATGTGCAGTGAATACCATAAGTGCTGCAATGAAGTGGAATCATCACATCTACAGATGAACTGACACTTGCTTTTTTGAACAAAATACTACATTATAGATTTTAACATTCACAGGAGTGGGGAAAAGTGCATTATTTCCACTTTAAAATTAATCCATAATCACGTATACTTTTGTAATGGGTACTGACGCTAAAGAAATTTACATTTCCCAAGATTTTATAGCATCAATAAATACCAATGCATTCCAAACCTTGTTATCTCCGAAAAGTTGTAATTAAGAAATAGTTTTTACATGCTCATATTTCATTATTAAAGTTCTTTATGTAACTTGCTCCTTATTTGTGGAGGCTGAGAGGGCTGATTTGCTCTCCTCCCTCCCTTGTTCCTTCACTTACAGAAGCATTGTTTGCTAGCATTATGGACATCATCTTCTCCTGTAAACTGTTCCTTCATCTTGGGTACCTATGCTTTCTAACTCAGTCTTCTTTATGCATCATTGTACTTCAGCAAATCTGTATTCCTTTTCTGTGGCATTATACCTTTTTGTTGGCCGAAGGTGTGGTCAACTTTGCTGTTCCTCTTTCCTCTTGTTCCTCTTATTCCTCTTTTTGTGGCACCTGAAAGGGCTGGACATAGACATGCTGTAAATAAGTGTATTTACAGGTACCTACCAGAGAAGTTAACCCATAGTGGTCCAACCCTCAGGCATCAGGGCTGCAAAAGTCTCACCAAAATCAGTTTCTAAACTCTCAGCAGCATCCCCAGTGACACAGCACAAGATGCTGCTGACCCAGAACCAAGGAACAAATTACTGGCACCCTGAACATGAATGAGAGTTTGGCAGTTTGCTTTAACAGGACTAGGCTTTTCTTTCCCCACTGGTGGGAGAAATTGTTGTGTCTTCCACAAATGCTCATGTTCTCTACGAGTAATGATGCCACTTGCAGAGCCACAGTTGTAAAAATTCAATCACTTTCATTATGGGTTCTAAAAGCACTTTGGTGTCTAATTTTAGATAGTTAAATATGAAAAATGCTGGCTGCCATGTCAGTGCTTCTGTTGTGGGAACAAATTCATTACCATTTGCCAAATGCTTCTACTAAATGTTTGAATAGCAGCAGGACAAAAAATGCAAAACTTTTTTATCCATACAGACATCTTGACCGCATGCCCATCATTTACAGGTTGAAGCTTTATTTCCTTTTCAGGTAATGTGGAAAATGTTGAAAACACACTTTTTCAAAGACTACGAATTAATAGCATTAGCCCTACCCCTCGCATTACTGATTCTCATCTACACGACATTTTTAAGGTCCTCTGTTACGTAATTGGAAAAAAAAAAAAGTGGTGAACAAATGTGAGGTCAAATTAAGAGGTCAGGCAAATTTATTAAAAATCATCACAGCCCTAACTTTATTATACAAGCAAACTATTTAATTTGTATCTAACTCCAGAAAGCATCTGTGACTTAGTAATTTTTTTCTGATAAGTTTTTTGTAATGCATTAGAGAAGCTAGAAAGGCGTTTGTTACCATATTGTTAATATTTGCTTTTTTCCTACTCTACACTGATGGAAGTTGCTTCAGAATAGTTACTGATGTTTGCCACCAGCCATAACAATCTGACTTCAAAATCTCTATTTTTGTTGAAATCACTGGTCCACTTGCTTTTAAAATGCTTAAAATGATGAAAATCTTCAGCTTTCTAACAGGATTCTAGACTCAAATCACTCAGAGAACAATCTTCAAATAAATCTTGGCATTATTTCTTCACATTTCTTAGTTCAGTCTTTCTTATGACACCAGGTAGGCATGATAAAAACGGCATAAGTAGGACCAGGTTGTCCAAGGCCATCCAACACTGAGCCACACACTTTCCTTCTAGGTACAGAAAATCCAAAACTTTGTAAGTGGTTTAGTCCATGAATGACTCCATTCTGACTCTCAACACAACAAATGAGGGAATTCATCTACTAATGCAAGACAGGTGTTTGAGCTGAAACCCAGGAAAGGAGAAGATAAGTAATCCACAATTTAATCCATGTTTTAAATTACTTATCCATTTTGGAGCAGGTGGGATGGGTAAATGTTCCAGATGTATGCTCCTCTCAGCAAGGAGCTAAAATGTGTAAGACTAAGACAGAGAAATTTTTGTCTAAGATCCACTTCAGAACAGAAGAAATCACAGAACAAGATGTCTAAGATCCACTTCAGAACAGAAGAAATCACAGAACAAGATGAAGATATATATCCATAGATTTACTGAATTCTCTTTTGAATACAAAATGTCTGTTGTATTGGGTAAGAGAACAATGTCCACATTTTCTTTGTATAAATATGTGCAAAATAATCTTCTATGGTTTTTTAAAAATAAATTAGTGTTCTGTTCTTCTCTTGTTGTCTTTCCTTACTTTTTTGCTCTTTCCTGCTTGTTTAGATGATTCTTCCTGTAATGAAAAACAAGCATTTCAAAATTTAAACAACATTGTTATATACTTTAGCTGTTCTCTCAGGGTCACCCATGAGAATTATTTTTTTTTAATGTGAACAGCATTCATAGTTCACTAGGACTGATGAAAGTCTTGATTACTATAACGTTTGTTCCCTCAGTTTCATCAATTCATCTCCTGATCTTGATATTTTAAAAATTCTGCCTTCAACAAGGATAAAATTATAGACATAGTTATGTCAACAGAAGCATATAATGTCAAAATAATCTAAGACACTTCCACTTAGGGAAAAGTTTACCACAACAGGAATACTTCTCCACTACAGTGCAAAAATTCTTTCTGTATGGATGTGGCCTTATCAAGAGTTTAAACTGCTGAAACAGTTTAAACATATCTACATCAGGAAAAAGGCCATGCTTGATCAAGCTCTGAGCAACCTGATTTAGCACAAGATGACCGTGGAGCTCACTGCAGGGGGGTTGGTCTAGACAGCCATCAGAGTTCCCTTTCAAATCAATGCATTGTGTGAAAATAAAATTCTAGGTAAACACTGTAAAGTAGAGAAGTACAGCCTGCTCTGGCTGCCAAATTCTGAAGAACAAGGCACTTCCTCAGTGGGCATTCATCACACACACTCCCTAAAATCATGAAAGAATCTGCCACTACATCTGACAGAACCTGGGACAATCTACTCCCTTCTACCTCTTGCACACAAGAGGGAAACTCTAAGAGGGTGCTTGAACTCTGCTATTCTGAAGAGAATTACCTAAAAGAATACTTTTTCCAACAGCCACATCTATGGTATTAGAATAATAATCACCGTAAGTTCTATTTGTTGTTTTTCTAATGGGCACTGGTAGCAAAATATGTTTGTTAATATGCAATGAAGAAATATAGTCTAACTTAAGTTGCTAAAAATTTAAAAAAAAAAACAAACTGAGTACTAAATCTTCTGTAGAGGGCTAATGCTTAAAAGACTTGTTATTTTCTTTTTATTTTATTTCCTTCTATCTTATTCAAGTGAGAGAATAACAATAAACTGCCAAGAAGGTCAATCAGTAAGGATATACAAGCACCTCTAAAACACAAAAAGCAAGTAACTGGAAAATATAGGGGAAGGAACAGAGAAGAACGCTCTGCTTTCAGCCACAGTAGTACCTTCATATGAGAACTGACAGCTACAAATTTTTTCAAGTATCCATTAGTATTTCCTACTGTCTTAAATTTTCTATTGTTAGCAATTACATGCTACATTGTACATATGTTGTTCTGAGGATAAAGAACTGTAAGTGGTGGCACCCATCAGAATGAGAAGCAGCAGCTTCCAGCCTTCCGAACACACAGAGAGAGCCATTTCCCCTTTCCATCCTCCCCTGCATCTCAAATTCATGTTCTGGACAAACATCCTCAACTACTGCCACCCTTCTCTTGCACACCTCACACATGCTAACATGCTTGGAGGTTCTTTGGAAGTCTTTGCAGTGGTACTACCCGTGCTATCAGTGTATCAGCACAACCAGACCACAACTTAGGTAGCATTACTTTTCCCCTGGTTTTAACAAAACAGTGACAATTTACACAAGTTCACATACAAATGCCTTCATTCCAAGAAGGGGAAACTTACCACTGAAGGTACATAGTTGTATTCCACAAGTATATTTCTTGCACAATTGTTTATATGTTTGAAACGATCTGGTCCCAAGAGGATACCTCCATACCAGCGGGATACAACTACTAACACATTGTGGACATTCAAAATCTGTTTTTAAAAAAGAAAATTAAAACAAAAAAAGGAAAAAAAGAAAGCCGATATTTTTACTTTATTTCTTCTTGCCTTTGAAACTCATTTTAAACAGTCTACTATTCTGCATTTTTAAGAACTTTGTCAGGTCTGTGTCACATTATCAGAGGGTAACAAATAATGACAAGTCAGCAGCTGGGGCAAGTTTCGCTATCCAAGCTCCTATCCAAAGATACATTCAAAGAAAGACAAGTTAAAATATCCCTCATAAAGGGCACAAAGCTCTCTCATGTTCATTACAGTTGCTTGTTCATGTGTCAAAGGCTACTTAGAGGGAAAATTACTGACTTACATTTAATACAGAATCATAGAATGTGTTGATTTGAAAGGACCTTCAAAGGTCATTTAGTCCAATCCCCACTGCAGTAAGCAGGGACATCCTGAACTAGATCATGTTGCTCATGATCAATGAATGTCTCCATGGATGGAATCTCCACCACCTGAATATTCAATGTAATGAATTACTATTTCCAGAGAACCTCTGGCACTAAGCTGATTGTCCATCCACATTTTGGTGGATGAAATTAATATGATTTGATGTGGATGACACCTAAAGTGTCAAGAAATACACAGAAACCTCTGCACTTTGAGTCTTACTCCAAACAACTGCCTTCTGAATTCAAAAAGGCATATACATAATATAAATATTAAATAACTTTACTAGCAATTATGACAGAAAATATATAAATGACTGATAGCAGTCCTATAAATATCTAAAAGTTACCTTTTTCTAAAGACTGCTAGTAAAGAAATCAAGAGTGATGGTTTCTTTTGCTGCAATTAAAGGCAAGGAACATGAAGGCATTCAGCAGGTATATTTTTTCTCAAATCTACATGTGACTTGACTTGAAAACTAGAATTTACTGTGCATTACAGCAATTCTACGCCCAGGATCTCCCATTAGCAGCATCAGCAGCAAATATTAGCAACACAGGGAATGCCAACTAAGAGTCAGAGAGAAACACACATATATAAGATATATATTACTGCATGGAGACGTGCAGTGAAAATCACCACTTAGCATTAATGCTAAGATTAGTCTTTAAAGCAAACAGAGGAAAGACGGCTGTATTTGCACAAGGCTGAGTGAAAACACTGTGGTCTGGAAGATAACAGGGCGGTTTGGTGAAGACAAGAAAAATCTCTTAAGAGCTAGCTGCATGCGGTTAATTCTGGGCTTCATTTTGCTCCCTGTCTTCCAGCTCAAGGGCACCCCAAGAACACCTGGTCTGACAATTAAATATTGAGGGCAAAGAAGACACTAAATACTTCATCCTTTTCCTCACCCTTTGTCACCATGTTTCCGCCCACATCCAAAAAAGAATGGAGATTCTCTTTAACCCTCCTTCTATTGACCAGAGAGGTTATGGATGCCCCCTCTCTGGAGGTGTTTAAGGCCAGGCTGGACAAGGCACTGAACAGCCTGATTTAGTGGGAGGTGTCCCTGCCTATGGCAGGAGGGTTGGAATTTGATGATCTTTAAGGTCTCTTTCAACCCAAACTATGATTCTAATGTATTTACAGAAACATATTTTATTTTCATTTACAGCAGTAGCCAAGTGGAAGTTCTAGGAGGGATCTGTCCCACCATTAAGTTCTAAAGAATCAAAACACACTATAATGTACATGGCTATCCCACTGTCTCTCCTGCCTGACCTAAAGAGTATATAGACATCCATTGCAGCACTCTAGTTGTGTGAGTCATTCCACCATGTTTCCATGATGCCAACTATATCATAACGGCTCATAATGACTCCCAGTTCCTCCTGTTTGTTACCCATGCATGATACCATGTGTACCATATGTCCTAAGTACTTGTAGCAGCAAAGATCTGTGAACATCTAAAATTCTAATCAGCCCATAAACTAATTGAATCTTTTCCCACAGGTGAAAACTGAACTTTTCTGAACACAGCAGTACTCCTCCAAAACAAAAATATTCCCAATAATCAGGATTACAGATAGAGATGATCCACATCACTGAATGGGTTGGAGGAGACCTTTAAAAGTCACCTAGTCAAACTCCTCTGCAATGGAGAGAGACATCTTCAGCTAGATAGGTTGCTCAGAGCCCTATCAAACTTCATCTTGGAATGTTTAGATTGGACATTAGGAAGTTCTTCACCATGAGGGTGGTGAAGAACTGGAACAAGTTGCCCAGAGAGGTGGTAGAGGCCCAACCGTCGGATGCATTCAAGACCAGGCTTGATGAGGCTCTGAGCAATCTGATCAAGTGCAAGATGCCTCTGCTTTGAAGGTTCCTTCCAATATCAATGTATCAGTCCCAACTCACGTTCAGTAGCAACTCTGACAAGGACAAATTAATTCAACATCTGCAAATTAAAATAGACATATGTGGGCTAAAAACCCAGAATTTGAAATAAAACAAGGAAATAGATAAAAAAAATAATATCAACTCCTTCATTCCATCTTCTGCATTTGAAACCCTACTCTGCAAGTTCAAATACTTGTCTGTTTACTATGAGTATCTGAGGAAATTGAATGAAAAGGTGCAAGTTCAAATACTTGTCTGTTTACTATGAGTATCTGAGGAAATTGAATGAAAAGGTGCAAGTTCAAATACTTGTCTGTTTACTATGAGCATTTGAGGAAATTGAATGAAAAGCTGTTACACCACTAATCGGTTTCTTCCAGTCCTTGTTCTCTATATACATAACACTACATAGTAAGCACAGGTATCCAAATATACTGCATGTATTCAACAGTCTGTTTTTTTCTTTCCCTTTTTAAAAAGCTATCATCTATTTGGCTAAGAGCAGCACGAGAATTTAAATAATATTCTACAAGTTTATTTACATTGTAGTGATTTTTAAAACCTGTTCAAGAATTCCAGAAGTCTGATTTATGTAACCTGCATAAGGTGAAGAAGACGTCCACCAGCTGCTGTCTCTCCATCATCTTCACAATCCTGTAAGAATGTCTGCTTATCTTCACAGTATATTCTTGACAAGAAAAAAGAAGAAAAGAAAAATGAACATAAAATAGAAACAGTCAACTAACATTCTTATGTTATTGATTAATTAATCTCAGAGATCTTTCATGCACGTGTATCAATTCCACTTCTCTGTTAAGGACATGCACATGAAAACAGGATGAGGCTCTGGGAAAACCACAAGTACTTATCTGTACAGTGGAACAAGGTTTGAGAAGCTTTTAGAGAGAGACTCTGACTGTTTCAGATTAACCCCAGACTCATTACCAGTGTGTAGTGCCTTGCAAAAAAATCCTTGGGCTTTCAGAATACTCATTATGCCCAGCTGAAACCACCACTATGAGATACAGCTTCACATTTTGGTGCATCCCTCACCAGTTGAAAAAATATGGACAAAAATATTATTAATAATTAGCTAGGTCTATATTTCAGCAGCAGTGTGATACCATTATTGACATTTGCCTCTATGGCACCTCCATCCTTAGGGGATATTCTAGGAAACTTCGAGGTGCATGAAGGACAGCAACTCAGGTCTAATTTTCCAGATGTAATGCTCAGAGGTCTACTGTTTGTTACACAGCAACATCACACCAGGATGTGCATGAAAGGGTCGGTGTCTATACATGCTTTTTCAGATGGCTGGTTCCTCCAGTAATGAAATGGGGTTCTTTTTACCATTACTTACACTCATCAGGAAACCTACATCACTATCTGGACTGAGAACAATTCATTTCACATAAGCTACATTCAGAAAACACATCAGAGAAAGACCACTGTTAAACTCAATTTTCCCTCAAGTTTCCAGTTTTTCAGCTGAAACTTCATTTGCCAGATAACTGCTTTAGGCTTTCTGTTTCAGTTCATATGGCAACTAAAATTTTTCAGCTATTTCTAAATATAAAGCTGAGGGAAAAAGTTACTTCACCCAAGTAATAACACATTTTATTAAGGATGATAGGTGCAAGTTCATAAAGTATAATATATAAAGTATAACAACATACATTCAAATAAACTTTTAGGCTTTTTTATTTCTAATGCTTAATGTATTTCTACTTTCTTGAGCTCATAAAGGTTTTAGGGTTTTTTTTTAGTTTACTATACAAACATGAAATCTACCTACATAAATATTTAATAGCAAGGAATTTTTTTTATGGATTATACCTTTCTCA
The DNA here is from genome assembly GCA_013400935.1 of Turnix velox. Taxonomy (NCBI): domain Eukaryota; kingdom Metazoa; phylum Chordata; class Aves; order Charadriiformes; family Turnicidae; genus Turnix; species Turnix velox. The sequence goes on along the minus strand of VZTY01006548.1, from coordinate 86,306 downwards.
TGTTCTGCACTCATTTTTCAAAGATCACTGGAAAAAATACAGAAAAAATTAAATTATTACACATCTCTCACCTGTATGCATATATGTTGTGGGTAGCACTTGCAATTTTCTTATTTTCATATAGTTTTTCAAGAACTGTCTTTACCTTCAGAAAAAAAAAGAACAAACGATTCCTTTTATATAGGGATTTCCTGCAGGTGATCTCTCTATCACTGCTCAACAAATGTCTCCTTAATATTATAAGAAAACAATTTTACACTTTGACATAAAACAAACTGAATATTCAGTATGATAACATAAGACACAGCTTCTCAGTGCTCTCATGCTATTTTCAAATAATTTTCCTGGGTTACCAAAAATAACCATTCCTTGAATTTTACCGTGTGCACATTCACGTCATTGCTGAAAATGTTAAAGTGTTAAAACACTTTACTAAATGAAACAGTAGGACCTAGGAAACATTTTTAATCAGTATTATGTATCAGTTACACCTGCTGTAACTGTTTCAAGTTTTTCCTCAAACATACTTTTTTCCAGAATTCCTACTTCACAGAAATAAATACTAACAACAGTTATAATAAATGATGTTTTAATATGGGCCTGAAAGTGTCAGTACGTTCCAGAAAACAGATAGATATTCCAGTCACATCCATCTCACTGTTCTTAAGAAGTACCAAATTCAAAACATTTTATTAGTATCAGTTCATATTCTACTTCTAATCAAACAAGCTAGCACTTGTTCTGCACTTGCCAATTTGGTCAACAAAAACCAAGAGGCTTGATCAAGACACTGTTTTAGCACATAATACAGAATTAATATTACTTCAAACAAAACATTACTGGTGTTGAGAAGGCTTGGGATAACGTGTTTGGCAAGTAAATTATCTTCCATTCCAAAGAAAAAAATGCCTCTGGGGAATAATCAATAGGCATATTTCAATACAGTCTAAGCTATATTCTGCTATTTCCAATTATTCTGGAAGAAATTCAGCTTGCAAAAGTCATCTCACACATGATATTTCAATGAAAAAAACTATTAACAGAGAACATTGCTTCAGACACCTATTTTCTCATTTTTCCCCAAGAAAGGAGAATATTGTAGAAAAAGAAATTATTTAGCACACTTTCAAAAATACATTTCAACACATGGACTTGGGGTACAAAATATGTGGAATTATTGTCACCTTACACATTACTAATTTTTCAGCCACTAGGCTCCTAAAAACGTACCTTAAAAGAATTATAACATATCTGTATGTGAAACAATCCATCCAAGACAGACATGTTATAGCTAAGCAAGTTTTTCCTTTTGCAGCTCCTGAAACCTTTTTTTTTCCCCTTCTATTCCAGCTTCTATTTTTCCCTTCTACTATTCCTGCTTTAGAGAAGAATTAAGGGATGCAATTCTCTAGATGTGATTGAGACAACCTGCTCATAAGACACAAGATACTTAAACAGTTCTTATACCTTACCTGACCAACATGAAGTCCAAGAACCACATGTATTTTAAATGTCAGAACAAGGCAGACAAGACAAATAAATGCAATAGAAGTAAACAGAGCCTGCTACCTGAAACATGCCTATCATGCAAGATTCTGTGAAACAAGATGCATTTGACACTTGGGGAATTTCTGTATCTTTATACTAATCACACACCAGCAACTCTTGACAGGAAATTCTTAGGTTTATTGAGTATATGCTGTCTTAAAAAGGAGAGTAGTAAAAGAAGAAATTAAGAATGCCTTTGCATGCAGAAGGAAAATTACTAAGCTATTTCTTGACACATGTAAATCCATGACTGTAGGTAAGATTTCCTCATAAGTAGGAACAATCTCACTCAGAGATCATTGCCAAAGTGCAAGCATGTTTTTTTAAGATAAGGACAGTAAGTCAGTTATTCCAATTTCTTCCCTTTCTAAAGCTACAGTTCATACAGACTTGTTGTTCAGAGACTGAGCGCAGCTAAGAAAGTCCCTGAAGTGCAGGGTAATGGAACGTACTGAGTATTTTAAAAGCCTGAGTTATTCTACACTGATGTAATGAAGAAAATTCCTTTCATTTAGCAAACAGTAAAAGAACAGCTCAACAAAGCTCAAAGTGTGTTCAAAAAAAGGTCAAGCTGTATGCAGACAGACAAAACAGATGTGAAAAGTGCAGCACATTTTTGAAGGCATAAAAATAAAATTTCTCATTTTTTCCTCAAACGCGTAAGAAGCTGAACCTTACCAGAGATCTGTAATGCTAAAAGATAAATATAATCTACATAAAAGAACAACTTAAAGAAGACATTTGTGTAGAACAAAATTCTAAAACAATGTACAATATTTATGAACTTAAAAGGTCAGACAAGGATGATATAGTGAAGTAAGGCAGAGAAACCAATAAAATTAATAGAAACAAATTGGCAAAACAAGATCATATTTATGTAAAAGTTTAAATGGAATATATGAAGCTGTTGCAACTATAGTTAAGACACCTAACATAGCAGTGAAAATTGCCTCTACAGCAGAATGTGACTATCACAATACCAGCATCTGAAAAGTACCTCAGCAAAGATACAGGGCCCTAAAGACCAACACATCTTATGTTCATGCTAAACAGAATAATAAGGGGTAAGCAAACCTAAAACACCACAGACAAACTTAAAACTATACAACTTTTGTACAGAAATATGCCTCAAAGCCCTGTCAATCTGTCAACATTCGTTCAGAGTGCCTGAGCATGCAGTAGATGTATCTTCTGTTATTTCAAAACACATTTGACAAGATCCCTTACCAAAACTGTTAAAATAAAAGCTATTATTGGATAAAATTAAAGAGGAAAAGCCCAGAAGTTTCCCCACTAAACAGGGATTGTAAAATGATGTTGCTGCTAGTACCAGCAAAGCGACGTACAAATTACTCCAACCTAGCTATGAATATTTGCAAACAAGAGGTCTTGGGGTATTAGCACATCAACCATGCTTAAACTGTGTTGTTGTGAAAACACCAACTCAGTGTTAAGTAGAGGTCAAAAAAAGGAAATTGAAATGTATTAATAGGAAAAGAACATTGAAAACACAAAAAACCTTTACATCACCCTATAAATCGTTGGAGGGCTTGCATCTTCAGTTTTGTATAGTTATAGTATGCATCTCAAAAAGTTCACAGCATAGATTATATGTATCAAAATACACTGAGGGGTAATGCTGGAAATAATATGTAAAATATTATACATGTCTAGAAAATTAATTTTAATTCCTTGCAAGCATTCAAAAGCCAGATTTCCATGTTCCTATTCTCTGTCTGACATCTAATGCACCTAGTGGTGGAGAACAGTAATATCTACCTACTCCAACAATAAAACTAGAAAACACCTGGGAAGTGTTGCCGAGCTAATATTTTAAAGTTGTTTATTGAAAGTGAGAAAATGACTACTCTGATAACATTATCACACAAAGATGCAAAGACAGACATATGTGGCTAATACCATGTATTTCACTAATTTTGTCAAGCTCACAGAACAGACAAAAAAAAAAAGAGCTGAACTTATCTCTACTGACTTGTCTGGGTGTCACCACAGGAGCCAGATGTGCCTGGAAAGTACTCCTTCGATCTGTGATTGGGTTTCCATGATGTATGGATGGCAGTTCTTCATCTACTGTTCACAAATAAGGAAGCAATTGTTTTCTTTTCACACAAAGAAACAAAGTACATGGCCATGAGTCTCAACTTTAAAAAAAATGGATTTATCACAAGATGACAAAGAATCACCAAAAAAATAGCTCTGCGTTTTCATGATTGCTACTAATCTTTATTGTAATTGTTACCAATTTTACTCTAAAGCTGAGCAGAAATCCAGAATTTTACATCCTCTTTCTTCTAAACTACTTCATCAGAACAACAAAAGCATATTTTTTACCTTCTTGACTTTCAGATGCAGTGTAATTTACAATTGTAATTGGATCTTCCTGAATCTGCTGATAGCCCAGAAGAAAACCATCTCCATCATCATCATCATCAACTTCTTCACTGGTTTTCTTAATATCTGGTTCTATTAACATATAAACAGTACAATTTATTACACATTTTTTGTCAGACAAGTAAAAAAACATTTCAAATTCTTCTCTCAAAAAAAAATCAGTGAAGTTCAAATGAGTTTACTGTTAAGAATCATGGGATGCAGAACAGAAACACTGATTACAACAAACCCCAAAAAACTCTTAAGTATCATATTAACTAAAATCTCACTAAGAATTAGTAATACAATACTCCTACTATGGGATCCTTGCATAGTATCTTCTGTTCCAATACTAATTGAGAAGAACAATAACGTTTACCATTTCCATGAAACATTTATAATGCTCCCATTAATTTAATCTAATTTAATTTAATTAATTTAAGGACAGAGACAATCTGGTGTTTCTTAGGAACTCCAGTTATTTATTGGTCACTTGGGGAAAAATGAAGAATTGTTGCTCCATGCTATTTCATGAGATTATAAAATCATGCATTTGAAACACATCTCTGGACATGTTTAAAAAGGAGAGGATTCTCAAAATACTTCATGCGCAGGGCAACTGGATTTAGACAGAATCTACCATACAGGCAAGTTAACATATCACAATCTAATTTCCTATTTTCAGGGCCTATGATGTGGTGATGATGCTGTTTTTGTAATATATTAAAAACAAATCCACAGGGTGATACTGCATGTTCAAACAGCCTACAAAATCAACAGATTTATTAAGTAGAAACGACTAAATTGCTGTCAAAATACCCAACAAACTTTCAATATTGTCAGTACTGGGTCCAATCTTGTTGAACATATTCATTAGCAACCTGTATAGGTGGTGGGGGCAAAGGTACCCTCATCAAGTTTTTTGGGAGGAGTTACTGACACACTAGAAAATATAAGGCCACATATCAAAACCTGGACAGGCAAGTTGGATATAGAGTAACTTCATGAAACTCAACAAGGGCAAGTGCACGGTCTTGCACCAATGGAAGAACAACCCCATACACCAGTACAGGTTAGGGACTGACCTGCTGTTAAGAAGCTCTGCAGAGAGAGACCTGTGAGTGTTGGTAGACAAGCTGACCATGAGGCAGTAATATCCCCTTGTAGCCAAGCAGGCCAATGGCATTCTGGGGTGCACTAAAAAAGAGTAAGGCTAGCAGCTCGAGAGGTTATCCTCCTCCTCTGCTCTGCCTTGGTTAGCCTGCATCTGAAGTACTGCATCCAGTTCTGGGCCCTCCAGCTTGCAAAGAACAGGAAAGAGTCTAGTGGGGAATACAAAGATGATCAAGGGACTTGTACACCTTTCTTACAAGGAATGGCTGAGAGAACCAGGTCTGTTTAGTCCAGAGAAGACTGAGAAGGGATCTCATTGATGCTTATAGATAACTAAAGAGTGAGTGCCAAGAGGATGGGGCCACTCTTTTCAGTGGTGCATGGCAAGAGGACAGGGGACAACAGGCACAAACTGGAACACAAGAAATTCCACGTCAACAAAAGGAAAACTTCTTTACTGTGAGTGCCAGAGCACTGGAACAGACTACCCAGAGAGGCTCTGGAGTCTCCTTCTCTGGAGATATTCAAAATCTGGTTGGATACATTCCTGTCCAGCCTAGTCTTGGTGAATAGTCCTACTCACATTGGCAGCCAAGTTGGACTACAGGATCTCTGAAGGGCCCTTCCAACCCTGACCGTAAGATGATTTTGTGAAAACAAGACATGATACTGGAGGCTGTTTTTTCTGCTATTTAGATGCAGCACAAAACTGGGCATAAATCTTGGACTTGTAATGAAATCTTATTTTGCAGATGAACATGAAGTAAACTTAAAAACCTTTGTATTTGCTGAAATACCTGGATCTGATGACTGTGCCTTTTCAATCAGAACTTCTCGTATCTTCTCCACCCACAAATAAAGTATACTTTCACCAAGATTCTCTCTGGAAGTTAAAACTCAGAGTGAATGAAGAATCATTTTTGCAGATTTCATCAGGAAAACACACCAACTAACAGATTTTAGACATGGAGAAATAGAACACTATAATCTAGTAAGATAAAGGGCCTAGATAGACCTGTTGAAAGTTCTGTCTCAGTAGCTCATCGGGTGAAATACTTGATATCTGCATCATTATACACTCTTTTTATGGCCTGCTCTTCTTTTTTTCTCTTTAAATTCTAATATTAAAAGCTGGAGGAAAACAGGAAACTGACAGAAACTTTCTGTCCATCGAAGAAAGGGAAAGCAACTGTGAAGAGAAACTCACAATTCTCAAAAGAACGCTAAGCCCTAGAGCTTGTTATGGATCAGTTCTCCTCACAAGAAGTACTGTACTGCCAGTGGTGAGCTCCTACAGCTGCTGTATGCTTGCAGGGTAATGTCTGGGAACTTCCCTCCAACAGCCCTATTTCTCTTTCCCCTCAAGCAATCAGTGCACACACAGCAGAGGCTGAACTTGGTAGACTGTGGCAGTAGGTCAGTAGCAGTAGATGCAGTGGAGCACTGGACTGATATGTTAAGAGTGTGGAGAGCAAGCAGTCTTAAAGGACAGGGAGGAAAGGACTTAGGCCTAGTAATCCTTACTCAATGTATTAAGGTACTGCAGGAGGATGGGACAAACATGCTGTTTATGTGCATATTCTGCAGAGTTAAGAAACACTGCCTTAATGTGCAAGATCCAAACAAATCAAAATATATTTTAAATGGTTGCTGAAAATGATGTCTTGGCAATTGCATTTCAATATATTTATGAACTTTTGAAAGTTTGTCTCAAAAGCAAAACTAAATGTTTAGGTCTGTATGTAACGCATATCTCATTTGTTTTTTTCTTACTGCCACCATCTGGGGCACCCTTAGGGACCAGAAACCTTGTAAGACAACACAATGCAAACAATGCAGAGTACCTATGTTTATCTGACAATCATTTCGACACTGGACAAACAGGCTTTTACAAACACTGTGCATATCAGCAACTAGTCCAGGAGGTTTTTAAACAGTCCAAAATGACGTATAGACATGAACAAACACCTTAATTTCCTGATGAACAAACAGAAATGACAGGAGACCAGCAAGATCTCCGAACAGCAACTGATAGAGACAGAGCAGGGCTAGTCTAACAAGCACAATTTAACAGCCTACTGGATCACAGGGGGAAAGAAAAGCAAAACAAAAAAGTGCTTCACAATCATGATAACTCTCCTCACAGTCCTCGTGCGGCAGCTTGAGACACATGCTCAGGACATTTGAAGAACTACAGTAGCCCCACCTCTGACAGAGACTCCAGCAAACTCTTCAAATCTGGATGGGGTTAAGGACAACCACTGTTCCTTTTGCTCCACTGAACAACTGTGGTTAATACAATCCCATAGAACTTTCCAAGTAAAATCCCTGTACATTTTTAACACTTCAAATCCAATTTTACTTGCTTAAAATACTTGTTGCTTGATTAGTTAAGAAACGTGGTTAATCCAGTAACTGAGTAATTAGATTAAAAAAACTCTCATGCAATCTAATTGCTCTCCTTCTTATTTTATGGCGTTAAAAAGCCATTTCTGATGCAAGATATTTCGTTTTCAGCACTTTGGGCATAACTGTGCTTCCTTGTGACATATTTTCATTTAATTTAGTTTATATTCACTCTGGGATCTGAAAGAATTAAATAAATCATATAAAATGACTACATTTACTACCCCAATTTCACAGCAATTCAAAAATGCATAATTTGATTATTTTTATATGTTCCATTTATTCTCATGTATTTGTTATGCGTTTTTGTTAGTTGCACACTGTGATAATAAACAGGCTGCTGTTACTGATTCTAGCTAAAAGATTCTACTTGTGTTTAAATTGTTTTAAAAAATATTTATCCCTTAACCCTCTTTTAAGAAAAACTGTTACCCCATTTATTCTCAATGATACAAATGTTTTCACATCCTGCTGTTTAATCAAATGTAGAACAGATGCAGATATGTCATAATTAATAGCATCAATTCATAAGCAATCTAAGCAATCTCATAGATTCAAAAGGGAGTCGATTATTTTAGAAGTCGAAATAAAAACTTCAATCCCTACAGAACACCAGGTCTAGACACTGTAAAAGAAATTTATCAGAGTTTATCATAATTTTTTCTTGCAAATAAATCCATCTTTTACTATTATATCTATTAAAGAAACTTGCCAGTTTATGCCTTTCACAGCAATCACTTCATAACTACTAGTTCATGCAGATGCTAAGAAAAATACATTGAGCAGTTCATGAAACTGAAAAGACATTGTCCCCTTTTCACAGTTTCTAACTTACACATATATTTCTTCCAGGCTATTTGCTAGTTCCATATAATCTTGCCCTCGAAGCCAAGGAGCACTAGAATAAGAAGAAAGTCTCCTAAAATTTTGTCCATGAGCTGATCCAAATAACTCATTTATTTTAAGATAAATGTGGTACACACCTTGAAAATAAAACACTGTCAGTCATGCCCACTTATCAGAATTCCTGTTCTAAACATCCTGGTAAAAGCATGATCACAGTTCTTCAAGACTCCTAACTTTTTTTTGTCTTGGGTAATAAAGCTTGGACTTGTATATCACAGTAGGCAACATCACTTCAGACTCTCCTTATGGATTATTAGTTTATTTCTCCAACTCCTTCAGCACCATAGTACCCCTTATATTCAAAATGACCCTTCAGTTCAGTAACCCCCTGGTTCCAAAAATACAAATTTTGCCACAGTTTACCAGCACTATTTCACATTGCCTTCTCAATACCACTGACCAAATCCCAGTAGATATACTGTGCATCATGCCCTGCAGGTTTCCTATCATCCAAATCAGGGACCTTGCTTACATGTCTCCATTCCCATCACATCAGGAAAGTAGGGAAGAAAAACAGCACATGCCACAGTTCCATCTCAACAAGAGGTAGTTCTCAGACTGAAACCATGCCTTACAATCTGGAACAAGGATCTAAATAAAATGGGTACACCCAAGGAAGCAAGAACACATCAGCACCCACCATAATTGGTAGAAGCCACCATACCTCCACAGTTTAACTGCTGCCTTGCCACAAAATAACACTGAACACCCGAGGGAAGAGAGCTCTTTGAGGCTAATTCGAGAGAAGGAACAGAATATTCTTGATTGAAATGGCTCCCACCCCCCTTACAGTTTAATTCATGGAGTTCTTAACTAAATTCTTAACTAAAATTCAACTTAGACTGTAAACAGTTAACAGTGGTAACTCAGAAAATAAAACCAAATGTTTGAAAGGAAAAAACAGTCAGCAAAAAACTTCACTTACTTTAGTTGGTAAATAGGTGGCTCTGATGCTGGATATCCTGGTGGCAAAATCACCTGAAAGAAACTGGGGGTAAGTATTTCCTGGATGACTACTATCAGCTAGCCAAGATTCACTGATGGACCATAAAGTCAAGCAACAAGTCTACTACAATCAGCGTTATAAATTGAGAAAATAGTTGTCTGTGCTGTTACGGAATAACAAAAAAAAAAATCCCCAAATTTCTTTATTTAGTATTCCAAAAATAGTAATCGATACAAATATTATATTTCATGGTGCAATTTTTGTGGATAAAGTTTCACTCAAAATAAACTGCAGAAGTCTACAAGCACCTTCATATATAGTTACCAGACTTATATATAAGAGGTACTGCACTTCCCAAGGAAATTCAGTGTTTCTTCTATTAAATAAGCTTATTGTTTTCAGGTTTGTAAACATAAAGTAGCAAGTTGATAAGCTGTGTTCACACAAATTTTGACTCCTAATTTTTCAGAAAGTAAATCTAGAATTGCATCAAAAGTGTCCTACACAAAGTCAATGTAAAAAAAAAAAATTAAATTATTCTTTGGAGAAAAACATTTCAATTANATAAACTGCAGAAGTCTACAAGCACCTTCATATATAGTTACCAGACTTATATATAAGAGGTACTGCACTTCCCAAGGAAATTCAGTGTTTCTTCTATTAAATAAGCTTATTGTTTTCAGGTTTGTAAACATAAAGTAGCAAGTTGATAAGCTGTGTTCACACAAATTTTGACTCCTAATTTTTCAGAAAGTAAATCTAGAATTGCATCAAAAGGGTCCTACACAAAGTCAATGTAAAAAAAAAAAAATTAAATTATTCTTTGGAGAAAAACATTTCAATTAATTTTTCTCTAGAGTGGAATTAGGTTATGTAATTACTGAAAATGTCACAGGCACAGAGATGCACATGAATAGCGAATGAAAAGGCTGTCACAGATTCCAATCTGAAAGTTTCTTAATCCATCTGAACAGACAACAAATCCTACTTACAAGAGGTTCACAAAGGCACAAGATTTTGCCTGCATCAGTCCAGCTACATATTCTACAGTAAACTCTTTTATAGCACTATACCTGTAGACAGAGGGTCCACTTTGGTTGATCCAGGCAATCATTAATTTTAATGCAGTAGATTTTTTCATCTCCATCAACAACACACCAATCGTCACCATATATGGATGAAAGAGCTTCAATTTCATCAATCTAGAAAAAAGTATTATGCAAAAGGATAAAAACTCGACTTTGAACTTTGCATTCTAATCACAGCTTGAAGCCCTGGCTCTTCTACCGTTTACTTATAGTTGGGACAAGATAGCCGTAAATATTGCTGTCCAGCCCCGATTCACAGCACAAGTAAACTTTACTCAGTTCTTTACACACACCAGCTTTCACATTCCTATGGACGATCCCGTAATTCCCATCAATGACAAGGTGATCAGAGTGACATGAAGCAATTACACCAACCCCTGCAGTTCCCAACCAGCCCCGGACATGGTTGGGCCACCCCCCTGCAGGGGAAAGACCACAAGGCCTTGGTGCCAACCCCTTACCCAGTAAGGACGAACAAAGTTACCCATCAAATTCCTATAACAAACCGCAAAGCCACCTTCCATCCAGAAATCAGACACCTGAAATGGTGCAAAGGAACAGTCTCCCACTGCGGCCTGGACGACGCTGAAGGAGCTGCCGCTGGATCGGCACCGCAAGCCGGGAGCTCCTCAAGGGGCCGGGCTTATCACAGAGGCCACCTGAAGCCATCACTGCCAAGAGGCCGCGCGGGTGGAACCATAACATCCCTCACCCCTTCACACCCCCATCACCGCTCACTTGTTGCTGAGACACCTCCACCTCGCCCGCCGCCATTGGTACCTGACATGAGGTGGAGGGACGGGACAAACAGGCCAGGCATGCGCTAGCGAGAGAGTTTGCGCAATGGAGAGGCTGAAGCTGTCTGCCTTTCGTTCCGCCAGTTCTGCTGGTCTCTTCCGGAGCCTGAGCGGTGAAAGGATCGAAGGGGCAGAGGCGGCTGTTGCGGGAGGTTTCTACGGGAGAGGCGGGCTCTGCTCGCCGCTTTCAGGCTGAAGCCTACACTTCTCCGGCGGTTCCCGGTAATGCCCGGGACAAGGCGAGATGCTGGAGTGTCACAGAATCATAGAATGGTTTATGTTGGAAGCGACCTTAAAGATCATCTAGTTCCAAACCCCCGCCATGGGAAAGGGCACCTCCCACTAGGAGGTTGCTCAATGCGTCATCTAGCCTGGTCTTAAACATTTCTAGGGACGGGGCATCTACAACCTCTCTGGACAGCTTGTTCTAGTGTCTCACCGCCCGCCCAGTTCTAAACTTCTTTCTTTTATCCAGCCTAAATCTCCCCTCTCGCAATTCGCATCCATTACTCCTAGTTCTGCCATCCTGTACCGTATTAAACAGTCCTACCCCAGCCTTTCTGTAGGACCCCTTTAGGTATTGATAAGCGACTATGAGGTCCCCCTTGAGTCTTTTGTGCCAGGCACTGCCCTGCCCCAAGAGCAGCCACTCCCCATCCTGCAGCTTTGTTTTTTTAAGATATAATGTTCCTCAGAGAAGGACCGTTCCATGTCCCAGACAGGTCTTTGGGTACCAAAGCACAGTGTCATTCCAATCTGCCTCCCAGCTAACTCCTGGGTTTCACAGGGTGCTGCCTTGCAGTTCTCCTGAAATCTGTCAGTCATCTACAGTCCATGCAGATTTTGTGATTAGTTCTTTGTATCTATTTAGCAAGTACAGTCTCTTCCTGGACCAGTGGTTAGGTTGCTAACCTTCTTCATATCAGTACTTTATTTATGTAGAGAAGATAGAAAACAGTCATAAAAAGTGTCAATAACAGCTTTAAGTTATTTAATAGCAAACAATGTATATGCTCATGTACACTTATTTGTTCAGCCAAGTTAAAACCAGCAACTTGGTATTAGAAAATTTTAAAATGCCTTGAAGCTTCATAGTTGTCAAAATTTTTAAGGGAATTTAGTATTAGGATGAAGAAGTGCAGCACTGTCTTTTCTAGGTCCTTGTATATTAAACCTTCCTGTTATGTTTTGACCAGAGAAATTGTTTTTAAAAAATCACTTTCTCTCTCTCTTTTTATTTTCCTTTGTTTAGAACAGATGGAATATTTGACAATGCCTGATAAATGTGCATTTCTGTGATGTTCTGGGACTGTTTTTATTATTGTTTCATAAGTAATTAAAACAGTTCTGTCTGTGACACTGAAGATAAAGATGCCTCTCTGATCATGAAAAAAATTGCCTTTCCCGGTGTCGAGTGTGGAACAACCTGAAGTATTATAACATCACAACTGTAAAGTTACATATTTAAAAATATTGGTACTCAAACAACATCAGAGTAGAGTTCTATTTCTTTTTTTCTTTTTCAATTACCACAGATTGAGTAAACTAAGGAAAAAATTAAAAAGTTTTTTTCAAACTTTCATCTTTGTAATCTGAATGTGGGATTTAAGATTCTGAGCTCAAATAGCTCCGATAGTGTTGTCCATTATGTTCTGATAAGCATACAAAAATATTCATGTTCCTAAATATTACCAAATTCCAATTAATTGAAATTTAGGAGCCTAAGTACAAGTATGAAAACTGAATATTTACTTCAATGTAGGCCCCAAATTTTGCCTTCTTTACAATCTCTGTAATCTTTTTGCCCTCAAGTTTGGGCCATGGTTAACAGTGGTAATCTAATTTCATACAGAACCACAACCCTGAGAATAGATTCATGTAGGTGTCCTAGGAATTCACAGTGATCTCTCCTAAGCTCTCACCCCCAAACAAGACTAAATTTCTACAGGACTAACCTCCCTTAGACCTTCCAGTGATGATGGCTCAATAAAATAAAGTGCTGAACATTTCCTTATAATTATCTGTGTCTTCTTTCCTGCAATACAATATGTTGCTTCATCAGCACACAGTATCATGTTCATCTTTGCAATAGCCTATGTGTAAAAGGATGATTATCACCACCATCCCCCTTCATTCAGGGTGACTTGATTCATTGTTTACAAATTTCCTGTAGCATCAGATTTCAATCTCTCCAACATCCAAACCAAATCTTTTACTTCACATCTTCTCTACATCTGAGAGGGAGAAAAAAATGTATTCACTTTTCTGCTGCAATCTGTAGGATATTAAGAATGTTGTCTCTCTCAGACTTACTTTTAAATTAACAAGCTCAGTCTCTCCACTCTTTTCAGAATTGGGGCTTTCTTTCTAGATTTGTGATTGCTTTCATTGCTTTAATACAGACTTTAGCTAGTACACATCCTCCCTGAAGTGTCTAAAATTGGACAGAGAATTACAGCTAGGGCTCTAGCAACTCTATACAAATCAGGATTACCTTACATGACTTACATTACGTCATGTGTGTTTGGACTTCCCAGGCATGATGGTTCTCCTTTAAGCAAAAGCACATCACTTTTTGCAAATGCTTAGCTTGGGACTCACTCTGGCTCCCAAATTTCTTTGGAACTGCTCTGTAAGAGCAGTTCTCCATTCTGAATGTATGCAGGTGTTAATACAGTGCTGAGTCTGTCTCTACTTGTTATATCCTGGGTGTTTTGTGTCTGCTTTTGGATAACACATTCCATTTGCCACAATCATTCTGAAATAAAATGCTGCTTTCCAGGCTAGGGGCAGATTCTCCCAGCTTTTGAGAAAGGGAAAAACAAAGCTTAACTTGAATTCTTCACAGCTTTGTCAGTATAAAATCAAAGTGGAAGAAAAAGAGAAGAACTGCTAACAAGGTGGCTCCCATAATTTTCACTCAGTCAAAGAGAATTTTACAGTGCTCTCTTCAAAAGAGATACAGGATCTTTACTAATCAGTACTGTCATCAAAAGAGGTACACAGAACTTGTAAATGTTAAATAAATGAACAGCGTTTCTGTAGCTAATGAAAACTGCTTGGAATACTCATTATTTTTTTCCAGGTTTTTTTGTTCCTAAGAACACCAATGACTTGAGTGACAGAAATGCACGGTAAAAAATATTGTATCATCACTGAAATGTATTTTTAAAATACTACGCAATGAATATGGCAAAAATACTACCTGACAAGTCTAATCTTGATTCTGTGGCATGCATGAGAGAAGTAGATTTTGTATGGATTTATAAATGCTACACCTTTACCTGCATGAATATGTTAACTTTTTTTTTCCCTGGATCAGCAATTAAATCTAACCTAACCTGTAAACAGAAACCACTTGAGATCACTCCTTTCAGAAACAGATTTCTGAGGGCTCTGTTGTTTCCTTTCATTGTCAGTTACATTTGTAATAAGCTGTATTGTATTGAAATGGAGAAAAATGTGATTGAATCTCCAGCATGTTTATGTGTACTAAATTAATAATGGAGTAGCTGAAATTATATGGTGCACAGGAGTATATGACACCTAATTAATTTCTTTATCTGTCTGAAACAAAAATGCAGTTAAAGCAAGATATGAAATAGATAGCAATAGCTTACAAATTTGGGATACCAGCACAGTAGAGTTTACCGAATATTTTGTGTCTTCTTTTTATATGTAATTGAATCTCACTTTTCCTAATAGTGAGGTGCATCTCAAACTGATAACCTTCACAGGATTTCATGAAATTTGATACTGAAAATGTTTACTAAGCCTAACCTTTGGTCCATCAGTTCTGCTTTTGTGAACTGTAGATAGTAAAAGAAAACATGTAAAACTCAAATTAAATCAGTTAAACAAAAAAACCCCCCCTACCCTGAAGGTCAGAAATTGGCCCAAATTACTACAGGTAATTAAAATTATTTGTTCAGTCTTTTCAGGGCAAGATAATACACCAGGTAATTACTGATGCCTTTTTGGAATCACAGTCCTACAGCACAAAGCCTCTAAACCAGACACGAATAATATTCACATAGCTAAGGAGGTGATATTTACAAAGAAAACATAAATACAAATGCAATTTAAATGCAATTCATATAAAAGCTATCATAATTTTGAAAGAAAACGTTAAAAAAACTAAGAAATGCTTTTTTATTTAATTAAATATTGCTTGCATTCTACTACAAAATCTGTCCATAAGGGGGCGGTAAATAGCCACATTTTAATGTTACAATAGAGAAAAAAGAGCTCGCTAAATCTCTCCTTCTCCCAGTGGATGCAAATTCAGCTCACGTGAGCTTTTTTTGTTGCAAATTCTTTATCTCCACTAGTTTTTAACCTTCATTACGCAAATCTTATAAACTTTAGATCTGCATAATAAAACAAGATGTTACATAAATGATGTCAGGAAGACAATATAGTGTTTGACAGCGCAAAGTAGATGCTGATTAGAAATAAAATGCCAGAATTAATATAAGCATTCTGATTTGTAACAATCACGTGTAAACATACATTTTAACTTCACTAGTGATGGTAAGGGTATGACTGTTAGCTTTGATGGGGCTACAGTATGTAAATATAGAAGGATTAATCTGGGCTGAATCATAATTAAGTTAAATATTTGGAAATAGGAAATCGGTAAGAACTAAAACACAGGAATAAAATATCAATAACCCTGCTGGATTTTGCATACAACAGTTCAAGCAGCATGGTGCATTTGCAACTTCTCTTTTGTAAAATTAAGAGGAAGATTAGGAATAAATAAGGACAATGTCATGTAGTACCAGTGAATGCACTCAGTTCTGTATTCTGTTTTAAAGCAGATTTTTCTGCTGAGGAACTTCTAGTACAATAGTTTTATCCAAACCATAGTTCAGTGTGAACATTCTGTTAATATCATCTTGCAAAGAAAACATAAACTTTTCTGCAATTTTACAATTGCTTCGACTCTATGTGCAATATAAATCTCAATCTGAGGTATCCAATCAGAGCATGTATACATTTAAGGAGAAAGTAATTCATCTGATTTCAGTTTCAAAGTGATGTGAAAACTAGACTGTGTCCTAAACTCATAAATTAGCTCTCAGTTTCATAGTTATAAACTCTCCACATACAGTTTATTTATAATTTCCTCTCTTTTTAGTCACAGTTCAGTTCCATACTGGCCATCGCAGTGTGCGATTGCCTTCTGTAGAGCTAAACAAACCAGAAAGCTTTTCTATGAAGTAATAAATGGTACCAGGTTTTAGAAGTTTCCTAGAAGAAGAGGATCAGTGAATTCTCACATTTTCTTTTGCCATGCCTGTATTCGGATTAAAAGGGCATGGTAAAAAGAGCTCTTTTCTATTATATGGGGGCTTTTTTCCACTGGAGGATAACTTCAGAAGCTGCCTGAGCTTGCTTTAGTGCTGCTTTAAGCAGTGAAAAACTTTAAACAGTTAATCCAACTCACAGCATCTACAAATTAACTACATTACATGGTAATTTCCTCCAAAGTGTGAAATTAACATCAGCAACAGACTTAACATCTGTAAAAATTGTTATTTCAAGCTGTTCAGTACAACATGAAAATTTGCTTTGATCACTCACTAGCTCATGGGAATCCAGGGAGAAGTTCCATGGGAATCACAGCTAAGGGTGACAGCACATTAGTTAGTTCTGTACCTTTCTGTCCAATGGCTTTTGGCCAGTTAAAGAATATTCAGTCATTAAATGTTTTCCTACATGACAACATACATGCAACCTGTTATATCGTTTCTCACCTCCATGTATAATTTCCATGGGTACACTCCCTTGCTTCTCAAAACCAACCAGTATTCTCTGGTCTGCACATATCAGTGCAATAAAGAATTGTATAATAAATAACATTGCAATGTTTCATAGCAGGTAATGACATAAATGCCCAGTAATTCTTGTCCTTTGCCAATTCTGAAATGTTCTCCAAAGGTCTTCCTTAGTTCAGCACTGGATTAACAACTGGCAACCTAAGTCGACTGCAGACGCAGAAAGGGTTGCAGGAGAGGTGCTGCTTGTCTTCTCTCAGCTGCCAGTGGTACCTTGTAAAATAAGAAATAATCAGCATCTTGGCTTATACAGTTGCTAATGATGACATCAACCACAATAGTATGGTGAAATTTTTCAAGTAATGGCAAGAATGGTAATATTTCAGTTTTTCCAACTATAGTACTTCTGTCCATAGGGTTTGTCTGCCTGCAGCAATGAATTCAACTAGTTGATTATGCACCATGCCCAGCAGAAGCTCCTTCCCTAAATAAGTTTCTCTTTAGGAAGCACTATGGCCTTACAGCTTCAAATTCTGCAGTCAAGTTGGCCCAGAATTTTATGCCCTCTGCATCAATAATTTCAGCAGCTTATCTGAAAAAGGAAAGACATAAAAGAAAGGATAAAAAATATCATAGAATCTTAGAATGGTTAGAGATAGAAACGACGTTAAAGATCATGCAATTCCAACCCTCCTGCCATGAGCAGAGACACCACCAATCAAACCAGGTTGCTCAAATTCCCATACAGCCTGGCCTTGAACACTTCCTGGGATGGGGCGTCCACAGCTTCTTTGTGTTCCAGTGCTTCACCACCCTCAGAGTAAAAAGAATTCTTCCTAACTTATACCTTCCCCCTTACAGTTTAAAACCATTACCCCATGTACTATTGCCACACTCTCTAATAAAGCATTCCCCACTGTCTTTCCTGTTGAGGGCAGTGAAACACTGGAAGAGATTGTCCAGAGAGGTTGTGGATGCCTCCTCTCTGGAGGTGTTCAAGGCCAGGCTGGACAAGGCACTGAGCAGCCTGATGTAGTGGGAGGTGTCCCTGCCTATGGCAGGGGGGTTGGGACTTGATGATCTTTAAGGTCCCTTCCAACCCCAACTATTCTATGATTCTACTGGTAGGTCACTAATGAGGTCTCCCCAGAGCCTTCTCCATACTGAACAACTCCAACTGTCTCAGCCTGTCGCTATAGGAGAGGTGCTCCAGCTCTCTGATCATTCTTATGGACCTCCTCTGGATTGCCTCCAAACAGAAAGAGCCCTTGATATTAGCAATGCTGGTTTTTCTCATTTTCATGCTTTCAAATCTAAACTGCACCAAGTTATTACTCTGTGATGTGTAGGAGGCAAAATATCAGCAAAATATAGACACTGCTTGAAGACTTGGGAAGCAGGGGGAGAGTAGTGACCCTGACCAGGGGACCACTGCACTTGGAGGAGGTAGCAACCTACAGTATGGCTCCTCTGAGCAGGCCCAGTTCTGTGCTGTGCTGCCTTCAGACCTGTGTTGCTTTGAACAAATCTCTTGGTTACCAGATAAACTCCACCAGGACCTTGTCATGGAAAAGCCTTCCTCGTAGGAAGTAGCCAGTGATTACACAGCCTGTGTGTCCTTGCCTTTATCTAGACATGCAGCAAAACATTCTCAATTGAATGTCCCCTATGAATGTCTGTTTTCTTGTAAGAAAATTAAAATAGCTCGAATGACCAAGGGAGCAGCTTTTCTCCAGGGATGGGATCTGTGGGAGAAGTTCACCCAGAGTCCATCCAGTGCTGAAGGAACATGGAGTTCACAGCATCTAAAAGGACATAAGAGTTACTTGCGAACTGTATTGCCCTATTCTGTCTTTTTAAAACAGATATTTTATTAAGCCATTTCCTGTCAGGCCTTTCTGACTGAATTTCAGGGGTAAACCCTGCATTATCCCACTCAATTAATTGCCCCTGCTCCCTGGCACAAAACAGGAAGAAAAAGTGTGGTGGTCTGGTTGAAGGATAAAGCTTTGTCTTCTATCTTCATGCTGCATTTTAATGACTTAGAGAAGTGGGGTGCTCATACTTTCATTTGATTACAAAAATTAAAATACATTGGAGGAAATAATAGAAATATTTGTATAGAGTATTAGTGTGTGTAAATAGAATGCAAAATAAGAAAAGGCAAGAATGTCTGATTTTAGCATGAGGTTGCTGCCTCAAAGCCAGAAGCAAACAGAAAGGAGCTCAAACAGACTGACAACATAAGAAGAGCATAAGAAATCATGTGAACCTGGGCATGAAACAGCTAGTGCTCTGCAAGTAAGGAAAGTGACTCGAAAACCTGCTTCTGAGGAAAGAACATCCGTGTGATTTTTCTCTGAAGCCTCTCAGATCTCATATAATTATTGCTGAAGCATCCCTGGAAGAGGGTCTCTTAACGAAGATAAACTAAATTTCTAGTAATGAAAAGCAGATGTCTAAACAGTGTTAAATTGGTGTTATCTCTGAAAGTGTGAAACTGCCTTTTCTTCTGGTACTTCATTCTTAAAACATCAAGTATCTACGTGGCTATAGACAATATGGAAAAAAATGAAACACACCTCATTATCTATGTCCCAAGAGTTTCACAAGAACTGCTCAGGCTTAAACTTGCAGGTTTTTTCCTAATCTCTTGAGATAGTTTCTCATGGCAGCTGCCCTGCCTTTTCAGCCCTCCTGCATGTTCACATTGCAGAATCACTCATGCCTCAGCATCCCAAGGCTTCCCTCCCTTGCTTCCTTAATAAAATTCCCGCAGGATTTGACGTGCCCTGTGAGAACTTTCCAAATGCAGGTGTTAAAGGCAGAAAGAAGAGGTGATGGCTGTTGGCTTCAGGTGAAAGAGGGAGCAGGGAATGAAAAGGGCAGGACAGAGAGATGGAAAGAAACAATGGACCAAAGGGACTCGGACTGAGGGAGTACTTCATTTTTATCCCAACATTCTTATCTCTTTCCTCTTATCTCTGTTTTTGGTCTGTAAGTTCCTTTTTTCTTGTACCAACGTTCCGTACAAGACCAAAGTGACTTCCAAAGACGCCCTTTTCCCCCTCTGGTGATCCATTCCTCCGATACTACTCCTCTTTTGAGGACGTTTCGGCTGTCAGCGCCTTCTCGCCACCTCTTTCTCCCACTTCACGGTTCCCCTCAACCGAGGCGGGGCTGGAGTGGGGTCTCTCAAATCCGGGAGGGGAGTGCGCCCGAACCCGCGCACCCGCGGCGGCGGAGGGTGGGAGTGAACCCACACCGGAACCGGGCAGGACCTGCCCGGGAGTCGAAGGGGCGTCACTACCCCTCTTTGGGCTCCCTTCTCTCAGCAAACAGGCGGCGGCAGGGCAGTGCTTCCCCCTCACAGATCTCGGGATAGGCCCGGACCCCCGCGACCCTACTGCACGCGTGCAGAATCATCCCGCCTCCCACTTCCACCCGGGCATAAGCGAGGGGGCACGGGGAGGAGCGATGAGGGGACATCGCGGGAGGGTCCCGGAGGGAGGCAGGACCGGGGCGGGGTGGTGTGGGGAGGCGGAGCTCTGCCCCGCCGGGAGCCCAGGCTGCTCGTTCTGCGCGGCGGGGGGGAGAAGGGGAGACCGGCCAAGGTTGCTCCGCCGGTCACGTGAAAAATCGGTGCGTATAAAACACCGGGGAGGCGGGTGATCGCTTTGCGTATAGGGCGGGCAACAGTGGGAGGGATAAGGCAAAGCATGGCGGCGAGTCAGCCCACTCGTCCCGGGCGTGTTTTCTTCCGCGGAGCTTAGGTTAGTGGGGAGGTGGGGGAGAGACACGACGCGCTGTGCCTTCCCATTGGGGCCGTGACGGCTTCGTTGTTGCCTTTATTGCGCCTCTCGCTGTCCTTTCTTGCTTGGGCCGTTGCCGAACCGGTGCTGCCCGCCAAGTTCAGCCAGAGTCCCCTGCGAGGGGCGCGGCAGTGCGGGACGGGCCTTGCGGAGCTGGCGCCGAGTGAGGGGTTGCGTGCCCGTCGCCGAGACGCCCGCTCTGCCTCGGGATAAGGTAGGGCTGTCACTGGGACATCGCTGCTTTGTACCCGCCCCATCCCCTTTCCTCGGAGGCTCTCACCCAGACAGCCCTCCACCGTAGCGAGGGGGCGGCCCAAAGGAAGGCTGGCGGGAGGCTAACGAGGCAAAGCCTTAGTGGTCGGGGAGGGTTGTGACCTTCCGTGTGAGCTCCTGTCGCGGTGGACGGGTGGCCCTTTTCCTCTCTGCAACTGGTCTGTCGCTGCGGCGGGGGGCGGCCGGTGACGCTGGGCTGCGGTGATCCTCCCCACGCCCCGGGTCTGAGCTTGTTTTTCCTCACCACAGGCAAGAAGTGCGGCTGCTGTGGCCCATGACCCTTGTCGCCCTCAAAAAAAAGTGCCTCGAGTACCAGTACAGGGAGCCAGCTGCTCCATTCCAACTCCATTCTGCCCACGGAGAACTCGGGTGAATGTTCTTGGAAGAGTGCTTTGCCCGCTGATCCGGTAAGATCTGGCACTGGCTGTGGTAAGCCTATTCAGAGCTGCTGGGCTGAAAGAAAGCCTTTGATGCAACAGAACTAAACCACGTGCAGAAAACAGGCAGGAGCAGTGCCTAGGAGCGAGGATTAGTTTAAATAGCTATCGCCTTAGCAATGCTGTTGAAGGGATAGTGTGTTACTGCATCTGTCTTAATTGCGACTGGGCAGCCAGAACTGTGTTTTAGATAGGTGGTGTTTTCACATGAAGTATCACATGTCGTAGAAGCATGTTCAGCATCTAACTTCACAAACCCTTTAACTGGGGATTGAAAGAACTACTCTTAGATAACATTAGTTGTGCTTCTAGTACTGCAACTCTCTTCTTGGAGCAGTTCCTGTCAGTGCAGTGTGGTGTGTGGGTTTGTAGACAGGTTTTGTCTGTTCGTGCGGCTTGGTGCATTTTGTTCTCCTCCTTTACAAGCATCACTTCATAACCTGTGCATGCTGGGACATGTAAGAAGTCTTCATGAGCTAGTATCATCCTTTCCTGCAGGAATCTAGTTTTCATTGCTAGAGGGAGATGTGAAATACTAGCCAGTGCTGTGCTTCTTACCAACCTTAGTGTTTGTCATGAATAGAAAGCTTCCTATGCAACCACCAGCTGCTGACTCAGAGCCTTAAGGTTGCAATGGACAGTGCCAGTACTGCTTGTACTGTTTGTCAAGCTGCAGCAGGGTGGAAACCAGCCCTGTTTCTGGTTAGTGTGTTATATTCACTGTTCCAGGCTGTGTACATGGCAGGAAGCCTCAGCGGGACAAGAAAATAAAGCAAGAGCAAGTGGGTCATATCGATAGTGCTGCCCCATGATCAGGGATGAGTGTTTAGGCCTTTGTAGACTGCTTTGTTGAAAAAAGCAGCTTTGATGTTTGGTTGGGGTTTTTTTTGGCTTGAACCCTATCCTAGCAAATGGGAAAAGTTGATAGTTTGTTGATTTCAGCTGGGATAGTTAGTTTTCCTTCTAGTGATTACTGTGAAAGGCGATGTGAATAACAAAGATTGTTTTAGCTGTTGCTAAGCAATGCTTATACTTGTCAAGGACTCTTTTCAGCTTCCTATGGAAGCTGAGAAGGAGCGTAGACAAGAACAACAGAATGGTCAATGGAATACTCTGTACCATAGGCATCATGCTCAGTATATAAATGAGAGTCAACCTGGTTTGGGGCTGGCCAGAGTGGGGAGTAGAATCTACAGTCACTGCTCAGGTCAGAGTGTGACATATGTATTTTTTTTCACTATTACTATTTTCTTTTCTTCTCTTTTTCTATTACACTATCTTTATCTTGACCCACAATTTTTTTTTTCTTTCCCCCCTCTTTTCCTGTCCCTTGGGGGATGGAAGGAGGAGTTAGTGAGCTGCTGTTCAATCTGAGTTGCTGCCTGGAGTTAAACCATGACAAGTTGCCTTTCATGGTTAGGTGTTCTGCAAAACTCCCTTAAGCAGGTGTGCAGGCAGGATGGTAAACTGGGCTTTCAAGTCTGTGTTGGAAACAACCTTTTTGTGGGGATGGATATTCTTAATAGCTCTGCCATAGGCCTTGTAGAGAAGATAAAAGTGAAACATATCAATGCTATGTATCTTCAAAGACAGAATTCAGCTAGCAGTCATCATAGTTAAGGAAGTTTTAATGAGTTCAACACAAGTGCCTTGCAGTTACATCTTGGCTTCACAGATGATATTAAACACTATTCTTATGCTTTCTCATAGTAAACCGGTGACTGTAGGGCTAGCATACAGTTCATTCAACAGGGCAGGATGTAAAGATGAGCTGTGAAAGGGAGTATCATGTGATTAGTGGAATAAGGTAATAATGGCAGCACTACTGACTGAGCAGATGTGTGCTCTCAAAACTAACTAGTAACTAGATGGCCCAATTCATACAGATTAATTTGCCAGTAATATCTTATGGCTGTTAAATCTGAATTAGACTATTAAGTTTCTCCCTTAGTGCTGATGATCTGTTTCAGTACCTCAAAATTAGTGGATGGGGATTTGGGAGCAATCTGGATGAGGGGTCATGGAGCCAAATAAACTTCCAACTCCAGGGGACTGCAGCTGTACAAAGTATAGATGCAAACTCATAGTTTTTGAGTACCTGTGTATAGATTTCTTTCCATACTTTAAGTTTGCCATTCATACTCTCATATCCATTACAGAGAAAATCCCATTGCTTAAAACAGTATTTTCAAGGTTTCAGGATTATGTTGAAGAGCCCCCTTGCTGCTAGCTTTATTTAGGCATTTAATTTAGCTTGTTAGCTAAAGCTTTATTGTGTATCATTTGCCTGATGAGTAACTGCACACAGATTCACTTTCCAGCTTCAATTGTAGGAACACTTTTCATGCGAATAATCTTCCTAACTATGACTAATAGCAAGACAGTCATTCTGCATTATTACATGCTTCAGGCTTACAAAGTGTATTTGAAATTGGAGGATTGGCCTAAACAGCAAAGTCTTTGGGGACTAAAGCAGTGATACAGACAGAGATTTCTTAGCCATTTTATTATATGTGCCATCCTACTGCTCTAAGAGGAGAAACAAATCAGTTATTTTAAACCTAGTGACTATCTGGGGGGAGGAAATACCAACATGCAAGTAATTTTACACAGTGATTCAGCTTTCTTTGTGTTTTAAATTGTTTAAGATTCTGCTCATGCACAGAACTGGCCTTGCTGCATACAGAAGTTGATAGGCTTCTTGATTCCCTTCCCAAGCAGTCTTTTCTTTCTCATCAATATCAAATGAAAACTGCAGATTCTTAATGTGTTGGAAGAGCATTGCTGCTTGTACCTGGTGAATACATGGAATGTTGACAAACAATACAGGTAATGATAAGAGTGTCTTTCTCTTATCAGAGAAATTTGAGAGATGGCTAAAGAGTGATTGTTTGGAAGGCGGTGAAAACAAAGAGCTTTGTCAAATTTTTGTCTCATCCTGATAGGTAGGCCAGCAAAATTATCTCAATCCTCTTAGCTTTTGTCTGTGTGATTCTCAGTGCAGCATCCTGTCTCCCCCTGAAACAGTATCACTCGACTTCAGTGAAAGTATCTTGGACTCTAATACACTTAAGTATTTGATTTTGATATTTCTCTAGGCCCTGGTAGAACTGATTCACTAAAGCAAATTATTGCTGCCCCAGTAACAATATATTTTGATGTAATGCCTCAGACAAGTGGATAGACTTCTGTTTTAAAAAGTTTGCTTCAGGTTTTGAAGCATTACTAGGACTAGTGCTGTTTTGTTTTAGAGTAGAACTGAAAAGCAGGCACAAACAAGAGTATTCTCTAAACACTGCTGGAGAAGGTGACTAATCTGGTCTGTTCAGAAATGTGCCAGGAAGGGCATGCTTAGTCTCCCTAGCAAAACTTGTGAGAATGAATTCTTTTTCTCCTTTTGATAGAGCAGAAGTTAGGGGAAACTCTCTTCTCTATTTTGCTAGCACTTTGGCAATCTGAGACAGAAGCCTAGAACAGAACAGACTTGAATGTTGTAAGATCTCACTGTTACAGACTTTTTGTTGCTCACCAGTGTCCTATCTCTTGCCGAGTGGCTTCTCATCTTACAGTAGTCAAAGATCTCCCTGAATATGTGTTAGCTTTTATTCTATATGGTGCAATCATGTAAACATGATTTGAGTGCAGAGTGTAAACATGTTTTGAGACCAAAGTCTCTGCCAATATAGGACAGCAACCTATGTGAGACCAGTAATGTTCTTTGCAATAAATGACTGCAGAAATCTAGATTTAGCAGGATCTGGTGAAGCTAGTTTGTTAGGTGAAGATGCTAAATTGGGGACACTAAGTTTGGGCAGTCACTTATGTTACTGTTTGTAGAAGAAGTAAATTGTGTTGCTGCTTTTAAAATCACTTGACATGTCTTACAAACAGTATATATTTAAATGGGACATCAAATTTGGGGTTTAACTGTGCTGTGCCGCCTCTGGTTGTCAGCATTTTAAAAAAAGGTGAAACAACTTCAGATTGTGACTCTATCAGAGTGAAAAGGTTGGTCAAGACATCACTCAATAACTAGTCACCGAGAGACCTAGTAAGTAGCAATATTGCTTGTGCAGAGGTCTCAGACTTCTTGTGTGCAACAGCTGTAAAAAGAGTGATGCTAAGACACATTGATTTTCCTCCATTATTTGGAAGATGTAAATACACCCTTTCTTGTAGTTCAACAGTAATGGCATAATAAGAATTAACTAGTTGTGTTTTACAGTTGAATGCTGACTTCTTTATATTGCACTAAACTGCTTAAAGAGTAGGTCAAAACTATAAAAATTAGTATCTGATTCTCCTTCAAGTCAAGCTTGGAGGGAGCTGGGTATTGAATTAAAGTCCTTAAAGAGAAGGTCAAAAATACAAAGATTAGTATCTGATTCTCCTTCAAGTCAAGGTTGGAAGGGGCTGGATATCTGAGTTCAAGACCTGATCACATCAGTGACTGATGGATATCTATGTGCAGCTGGATTCTGTTGGCAGTCGAAATAAAAGTGTCAGTTAATTATGAAGAAATACTTGGGCTAAAATTGTCTTTATTGCGTCTGGAAACCTTATGGAATAAAGGTGAAAACTTAATGAAGAAAAGGTAAATGGATACTGATTATGCTTGTACCAAATTTTGTATTGTTTTTATTACATTTACAACTTTCAAGTCATACTTAGAACTGAGAAAAACAGGAAAGTNTCTATGTGCAGCTGGATTCTGTTGGCAGTCGAAATAAAAGTGTCAGTTAATTATGAAGAAATACTTGGGCTAAAATTGTCTTTATTGCGTCTGGAAACCTTATGGAGTAAAGGTGAAAACTTAATGAAGAAAAGGTAAATGGATACTGATTATGCTTGTACCAAATTTTGTATTGTTGTTATTACATTTACAACTTTCAAGTCATACTTAGAACTGAGAAAAACAGGAAAGTAAGAAAACATGGATGTTTTGTCATTTAACTGTGTTACATAAGAAATCTTAATACCTTTAAGTGATATGACTGGGCACTCAGTGGCTGAAAACAGGTTACCCATTAGATGTGTTCTTCAAAGGGAATAATTGTCTTTGTCATACTGGTGTTAATATTAAATAAGGGAGAAAAGTGACATAATATTATGCCATAACTTACAGCAGCTTAAGAGATTGTGAAATTGGGGTTTTTTGTTTTTTATTAGAGATGAGTACTGAAGCAGAACAGCAGCTTCTCCATGATGCTAGAAATGGAAATACTGAAGAAGTTAAACAGCTGTTGGATGCCATGAACAAAGGAGAAACAGACTTTGATATCAACTGTAAAGGTTAGTAGCTCTCCTCAGATGTTTATAATCTCACTATTGCAGACACAGGTAGTGTAGCTTCTGGTTTCTTTGGAGTGCTCAGTAGAGTAATGAAAAGTGCTTATACAACTGCTTTTACCTCTGAAGGGCACATTTGTGCAAGAAAGAGAAGATACAAGCAGAACAAAGATAATTGGAATGTACAGAAAACTTCAAGTAATTCACAGAGACTAGAAATGTCAAAAAGTACCTCCTTTTGCTGCTGTTCATGGTTATCACAGAATCACAGAATGGTTTGTGTTAGAAGGAACCTTGAAGATCATCTAGTTCCAACCCTCCTGCCATGGGCAGGGACATCTCCCACTAGATCAAGTTGCTCATGGTTACGCCAATCTTTGATCTCTATAATATTAAACAGTATAGGCTTTGGTGCTGGGGGATGGTTCAAAGATTGGGTAGGTTTTGTCCTCTGTAGGTATGGTATGGTGGGGTTTTTTTGGGCTCATGCTTCACTACTTTGTAGTAAGAGCAGCTGCATCTCTTGCCACTTGCAGGAATGATTGGGACAAATGTTTAATTTTTATATTAGCAGTGTAGTAGGTTTTTTTGTAAAAGAAAGCAGAACTGCCAGTCATTTTTGTCCGTCTCTTTGGCAAACATTGAACTTCTTCATGTGCATAGCTGACATAGTTACTGCTGTGTAACTTGCTGAGCATTAAACCTTGGAAATTAGGTCTGGATTTGCAGCTTTGTTGACAGTGATGGATTGATCTTTCTTTATTAATTCGGTAGCTTTCTGCTTATCTTTATTTACAAGAGTATTTTTCTGGTTGCTTTGAAAAAAGTGGATGCATACCCCACTCTTTCTACATGGGCTGGTATTTCTTTGTTCAGCACTTAGCTGTTAAGCAACACAGAAGATTGGGCTGCAGAAGGAGAGAGGGGAGAGCAACTCGTTTCTCTCAGCTTTGCCCTGAAGAACAGAGAAGCCTGTTATCTAGCCCTTGGCCAATTCTGGTTCTTAATCACTCGTTTACTCATTCTTTTGTTTGACTATCCTGCCACATCTATGTTTTCCCAATAGTTAATATGCTTACCTCCAAAAAACCAATCTGTAAAACCCAAGCCTTTGATGCTTCAGGGAGTTAGTTCATAATTTAAAGTACTCCACCATCACAAGCATATAATTTGCAATTACTCATGTTGTTGGGCAGTGCCTAAACAACTGGAACAAAAAAATACCTGAAGAGTCATGCAATAGTGAAGTGTTAGTATTGTGAAAGTTTGCAGCTAGGTGGAAGAGTCTCAGAAAATGAAGGGAAAAGATAGCTGGTGCTTGGCTGTCATTCTTCTAGTTTAGCAATACATGCCCAGCCAGTTAATACATTCTTGCTAGTGGGAGGATCAAGAAACTATAGTGATTATACTGATGATAGTTTACGTTGTACAAAATAATGCTGAATGTGGAATCTCTATACAGTGAAAACACTTTTTCTGTTTCCTTTGAATGTTAGAGTATAACCGAGGTGTTATCTGGGGGAAATGTTCAGGTTTTGTTTGGAGTTAAATTGCTTATCTTCCACAGTCTGAGAATAACCATTTCAATCATCCTTCTCTCAGAGGAAATAATTTCAATCATCCTGCTCTATTGGAAATAGTCTAAAGCCAGCCCCTACATTATAACTGTCTCTGCCGTTCTGCTTCCTCACTATCATACCCACTGTATCTTGCTGTTAGCTACTACCAGATAGCAATTGCCCAACCACATGATAATTAAGTAAAATACAGGCTGTAGACTGTAACTGACTTAATCAGATATCCCTAGAAAGTCATGGTATGGGCAATGTCTTCAGAGATGTAGCTGTTCCTTCAGGACATGCATCTGGTCTGACAGTGACACTTTGCTTGGAATAGATTACTGTTGGAGCAGGTGAGAGGCTGTACTGGAAGCAGTGTGAGCATGCCTTGGGAGATGTAAGTCTGACACATTAATGTGTCTGGGTGTCAGAGTCTACCTTCAACATCTCGTAAAATCTGTTTTGTCTTTCTGAGGGTGAGCTTATATCTGAAGCTGTGCTCTAGATTTGCAGGTGTAAAGCGTAACAAATGATCCCAAACATCCTGATTTCAGTCAAAGTAAAGGAAGACAAAATAAATCCATGCTGTTGTGGATGGATTCTAGCCAGTCAACACTTGCAGATATGGGAAACTTGTTTAATGAGAATTCAGTTTCAAAAGAAATCTAGATTAAAACAGGACTAAACCTAGATTTCATGCAAAACCGTCCTATTTTTCCAAGACTAGATTGGCCTAATCTCCTTAGGTCGTAGAAAATAGAATAGCTGGGACTTTGCAGAGTAAGAAAATGTAACAAGGTCAGTGGTCAACAGTGTGTTGTGCCAAAAAATATACTGAATAATGCATAGTAGCCTCACAGACAACAACCAGCATTGCTTAGTTTGCCTCCATTCGCTAAAAAAATTAACACTTCAGGCTTACAACTAATATCACTAGGCATCAAAGCAAGGACCTGGGTGGAAGGACTAGGGAAACTTTTGTTGTTGTGTTTATTTTCCTGTCCTTGCATTCTCCCCAGTGTAATGATGACCTGGTTTAGAAATAATAATTAGAAGTGTAAACACTTGTGGTCATGTGACGAGAAGAAACAAACACCTTTATTTTCAGAAGAACTAGTCAGTTAACATAAATATAAACATTCAGAGTGAATGGCAAGTAGTACACTTTATTCAGTAAGAATTACAAATCTGGATGGGTTCCCGTTTGTTTTGTTTTCATAACTTTTGCAGGAGCACTGTCTTGTCAGTGCTGTATCTAATGACTGTCTTGAGCTAATTGCTTGTATTCAGTGCAACTTGGACTTCTGTGTTCTTTGAAAGAACTTTCTTTCCTACTGGACCGAGGAATGAATGATGTATGTTATCCAGCTCACACAACCCCAAGAGTAGTGATCCATGCAGTATTTATCTTCTGTGCTACTTGAGTCCATCAGTCACATAGGGCAGGAAGCCTGTTGTAGCCAGACTGAGATGAGGGGAAAATACTAATTCTGGGGTTGCAACAACAGCGAGAGCTGAGAAAAGAGAGAAATAGAAGTAGCCAAGAGGGATGGAAATGTTGTCTAGAAACAATTACAAGAAATGGGAAAATACTTCAGCTGTGATCCACATCCTAATGCCAATTTGTAACATGAGAGCAGAAAGAATTAAGAACTTGTAAATGCAGAAGTTCTCTTTGCCCTTTTGGTAGTGGCCTGTCCCTTCAGGATAAACTCTTTGGCACGTTCCGGACCTCAATGCTTGAGGATACTTGAAAAGGAAAAACTTAACAAGTGTTGTAACTGCAAAACCATTTCTAATGCCTCATTTACATTTTGCTTACAAATATAAAATGATAGCTTTTTAGGTGGCACTTGGAATGCTGTGTGTTTATTGATCAGTAAAAACAAAGCAGAAATCGGCTTTGCTTAGTATGATGGAGTATTCTCAACTGGAAATTAGCATGAGTGGTTAAATTAGTAATATCTAATACCTTTAATAACTTGCTTTTAAAGAGGTGGTTGTTGGACCATGAGTTGTGCCTGCTTCTTACTGAAATCTTGTGGTTTTTGCAGAGGATTTC
Organism: Turnix velox; assembly: GCA_013400935.1. Taxonomy (NCBI): domain Eukaryota; kingdom Metazoa; phylum Chordata; class Aves; order Charadriiformes; family Turnicidae; genus Turnix; species Turnix velox. The sequence goes on along the minus strand of VZTY01006548.1, from coordinate 55,896 downwards.
AGCTGTAGATTGTACATGAGTTCTGCAGTGCACAAAGATTTCATATCATTATACTTTGTATGCCTATCATTATTAAAATTGACAACAAAAAACACTGATAGGCTATCCTAACCTGCTTTGCTTTGAATTGTTTGTTTGGAAAGATGTGTGGTTCTATCTCTTATATGTGCACAGGATATAAAACTGGATAAACCAGACTGATGATTTTATTTGGTAAATGAGAAATATGTAGTTGTGTGTGCCATTTTCACAGTGTATGAAAGTAACTGAAGCTTCTTGCTACTATTGAGGAACCAGGTTTTTACACGAGACCTCAAGTTTTATTCTCCATCAGACAAATTACTTACTCCTTTGATTATGTGTGTTCAAATGTAATAGTCTCAGGCTGCATTCCAGTTCAGTAATTTGGATGATGTTAAGAATATTGATGCTTCCAGTTGCCTTGTGCTGCTTACTGAGAATAATGATCATCCATGCCAACCTCCATACATGTGACAAGATCTTTCTTGTACTGTGTGATCAAAATGTATCTGTTTCATCTTTTAGGCAGAAGTAAATCGAATATGGGTTGGACACCTCTTCACCTTGCATGCTATTTTGGACATGCTGTTGTGGTAGACGATTTACTGAAGGTATATTTCAATTTGACCCCATATATAAGGCAGAAAATTCTCTATTATGCTAGAAGCAGTATTTATTCAGGTTTTTGCAAGAGAACAAAGGTGGCTTTGTGAAGATCTATAGCCACACCTACAATTTATCTACATATAAAATAGCTAATTGTTAAGTAAGCTAATTGTTAAATGTAATTAATGAAATTGTGACATTATGATCAGGACAGTTTACAAGGAACCAAAATAGTGACACTGGAAGTTTGTACAGGAGTATACGGCTGTTTCTCTGAACAGTGCATACAGCTATCAGTACTTGGCTAACTTTCTCTTCAAGTGCTTTTGTTGATGTAACTCTCTGAATATAGGACTTACAGATGTATGGTATATAGGTGCACTTCTAAAAACTTCAGTCCTTTAGTCCTTTTCAAGCTTAGAGGATATCTGCATATAGTAAGCCAACATCTGATACTAGTAATGCAGATGTTTTAAGGGCCTGATCTTGTACATGAAGTATGTAATTTAGGTATTTTAATTTACTGTGTTGTGAGAAAGGCTGAAGAGTTTCAAATGTAAAAAAAAATTCCATGTTATCTCTACAACTATGTTCAGAATTCTGTGTAAAGTAATTTGGATTTCTTTCCAGGCACATGTAAGGCTAATGTAGCCTGACTCATTATTTCAAAAATCTTAACAAGAAAACTCCATAATGAACTTCGAAATTATGTATCTCTGTGATTGACTCTATTACAATTCTGATCTGATTTGTCACAAGGCCTATTTTATTGTCTTCCCTCTTCCCTGAATCAGTGGGCTGTCTATGTATTTTTTGTTGGACATTCAGATGTCTTTTGGTCTTGTTTAGGCTGGTGCAGATGTGAATGTGCTGAATGACATGGGGGACACTCCACTCCATCGTGCAGCTTTCACAGGACGCAAGGTAAAGCATGTTTGCTTTTTTTAAGCCTTCAGTTATTAAGGAAATACTAGCAGTAAAATCACTTCAAAGAAATGCTTTTACAGTGTCTAAAAATGATGTATTGTCTATTTTGTTGCAGTGAGTTCAAAAGAAATAGGCACATTGCCTAACTAATATAGTTCTGTCCAAAACAAAAGCATATTTTTTATTGAAAACAGGAAAAGACTGTTTCATTATTTCCTTGGTATATTGTCATACCTATTTTTTAGGGGTTTATTGGTATAGATTTTGTTGTCAGGCAGAAAAAAATAGTCATTGTCTTCCACTGCAGTGCTGTCTATCAGTCATGTGATTAACTGATGCTCCTTCTGTTCTGCTTCTGCTGTTTCAGAGAATGTTGGAACATTTTCTATCTCAAGATGCAGGTGTAAACTAGTGTAAAATCTCCCATCTACTGCTGAAGTGCAGCAAATGAAATTTGTGTTAGTGCCTGGTATTTGACACAGTAAAAAGAGTAAGGATTGTTCCTCCTAATTAACTTCATATTTATGTAGAGAGAAAACACACTTTTAGTCATAGTGACTTTTGTAGGGGAGAAAAAAATCTTATGTATTTGGACCCACTGATCCATTTGGTGTCTGGAAGTACTAGACTAGTGCATGAAGACTAGCAATACAGGACTTTTTACAGGCCTGTAATATGACACTAGTTTGATTTTTCTCCTTGTGCCAGACTTCTATGGATAACCCCTTGGTCCTTCTGAAGTGACTACTTAGTCTCTTAGCAAAAGAGCTGATTGTTTTTATCTGTCATACCATTGATACCAGATGCACCAGATTTTGGATCTGAATGGGTCTCTGACTGTAACTAACATCACATGAGTTCCTTCAACCGGACCAGTGTGAGAGAGGAGGTTGCAGTTAGTTGTATTCTTCAATCTCTCTGAAACATCCCTTCCTGTTTTTTGCGAGTCGGCAGTGGTGAGAAGCTGTTACACGGCTCATCTTACAGGATGTCGAGAGCTGGGAAGCCCGATTGTGGCATTGCCATAACAGAAATAGATAAGCAGTGTTTTTCAAACTCTTTTCCAGGAGGTGGTGATGTTACTCTTGCAACATAATGCCGATACTTCTATTGTTAATGGGAATGGAGAGACCGCAAAAGAAGTTACTCATGATAAAGACATAAGGAATATGTTGGAAGGTAACCTTAGTAGGTCAAAACCTGCTTTTTTTCAACACTTGTGCATTCTAAAAGATGATTTTTCTCTTGTAAGTTACAGAAACTCAGTTGTATCTTTCTCTACATTTGGTCATTAGAAAGAAAAAAGTTTTTTTTGATTCTTGTCAGCAGTACTGACAGCTAGGATTTTGTTTTCCATGGCTGGTTTGTAAGTAACTTGGAGAGTTAAGTATCAAGAATGCTAGTAGTGTTGTTCAAGTAACTTTTTCAATCCTATTGAGGTCCTTGCTACAGCTTTGAATGATTCATAGCAGTCAAAAAGAGCTTACTAAAAGAGGAAAAATTAATTTTAAATATAGTGAAGGACTTTGTGTCAGTAGGATTATTAAAGAGCAAAATTCTGTACAGTTTGCAAAGCTGACTCAGTTTTTGGATCAAGTTGAGTACTTGCAATTGCTCCCTTGGAGGTTATGTCAAAGGGAAGAACGTGGAAACACTTCCCTGTGCTTTCTTATTGCATCAATAGGACTAGAGAAGTGATCGTACTCCCATATTTGGCCCTGGTGAGGCCCTACTTAGGGTAAATGTTGTCCAGTTTTGTGCCCACCTTCCACAAAAAAAGACATTGAGGTGATAGAGTGGATCCTGAAAAGGGCAACAAAGCTGGTAAAACGTCTGGAAAACAAGTCTTGTTTGGAGCAGCTAAGAGCACTGGGGCTGTGTACCCTAGAGAAACGGTGACCTTACTGCTTTCTTGCAAGTACCTGAAAAGAAGTTGTAGCAAGGTGGTCTGGCTCTTCTTTCGTGTAACAGGTGATAAGAAGAAACTGCCTCGAGTTATACCGAGAGGGGTTTAGACTGGATGTTAGTGAAGATTTTTACACTGGAAGGGTTATTAAGCATTGGAACTGTCTGTCCAGGGAAGGGGTTGAGGCACTGGAGGTGGTGATGGTTCTTGCCAGAGTTGGGTTAATGGTTTGACAAGATTATCTGGAAGGTCCCTTCCAACCAAGGCAATTCTATGATTCTATGAGATGGTGTCCAAATATTTACATATCTTACAACTTTGGAGAATTCAAGAGCTGTGTTGCTTCCTGGTATGATTATGTAATTCCCCCCCAGTACTACAGCTAAAGATCTGTCCAATACCACAGACTGTATATATGCAAAGTGGCCTCTCTTCTGATTCTGCATGCAAGTGCAGAGATAACAGTGCTTTTCAGTGGTTATCTACTGTATTGTTAAAGAATAACATAATTCTGGAGGAATATTGGAATTCTGTAGGAAGAGTAGGAGAGAAACTGAAAAGAACAAAAGGGGTGTCAGATAGTTCCTGTTTTCCTTTCTACTGGGGAGAGGTGGTAGATTGTGTTTAAAAAAAAAAAATAAATCACAAAGTAATATATATGTGTATGTATACACTCATATCTTGTGAAATATTACATGGTTTTTAACATGTTTTTGCTCTGAATAAGAATTCCATTTATACTTGTTCCATGTAGATAGTATTGGAACATTTTGTTTCTCTAGGCTCATTTTGATAGTTTCTTGAATGCTGTAGTTTTGTATGTACTCAATACTTTGAGATTGACCTTCTGTTTATTTTGTGTTTGGTTTGTTGGTTTTTTTTTTAAATAGCAGTGGAAAGGACACAAGAACGGAAACTGGAAGAAGAACTCTTAGGAGCAGCTAGAGAGGGGGAAACAGGGAAGCTAGCTGCTTTGGTAAGAATTCACGTGCTTATAATACTTTTGTGTGGAGCTTTTCAAGCCACAGTGGTGATGTAACAAAGCCTTGAAATTTGATGTGCTGTGACTGAAGAATGTTAGTCATTTGGATTGTGTCATGTTGATAAAAATGCCAAACTCCCAAGAGGTTTCCAGGAGGAAGACTGATAAATAAGCAAAACTTTTTTCTTCCAGTTGAACAAGCCCAAACCACCTGATATCAACTGTACTGATCAGATGGGGAATACACCATTGCATTGTGCAGCATACCGTGCCCATAAGCACTGTGCATTGAAACTTTTGAAAAATGGAGCAGATCCTAAAATAAGAAACAAAAATGGTGAGTTCCAAAGCACACTACAAGGAGCTACAGGGAATGGGAAACTTAACAGCTTCTGCAGGCTATGTTATTTACTAGTCAGTGGTTCAGGAAAAATCTTGGTGCTTTACAAGATTTGTATCACTAATAAAGGAAATCCAACAGGGACTAAATTGCAAGAGACTTAAGAGTTGTAGCAAAATACTTACATTTTTTATTTTCTGAACTTACTCATTTCTAGAGAATTTGCTTGCTGCCTCTGTTGACAAATGCTAAATGCTCAGCACAGGTAACAAAACGGGTAACAAAGACTCAAGATATAGGAAACAGTGTTTCTTCAGAAGAAGGGCTCTAATAAAAGCAAATCCAGAAGAATTTTATGCACATTATGCAAACTGCGTACTTGTATTCAGATTTAAGAAGCCTATTATGGTATTTGTGAATGTTCTGAACTGTTTTATGTGGCTGGAGAGCGAAAAGCAAGTAAGGACAAAGGCTTTTCTCTAGCAAGGCAATCTCTGAAGGACAAGGTGCTGAATTTCAGAGCCTTTTTAGTCTCCTATTCCTGAGAAGCTTATGGTCCCCAATTACAAATAAACGAAGATGCTTTTGGGACCAAACTTTAATGGTAGACATAGTGTCAGAGTCATTATTTTTAAGTATGTCTAGGTTTGTTTGCATCATTCTCATGCTTCATCTTGGTTACTAAACAGATCAGACACCCCTTGATCTAGCCCAAGGTGCAGAAATGAAACTGCTGCTGGGAGGTAAAACTGGAAAGGTAGGAACTTTTGTATCAATTGTAAATGCCAAGGGTACCTAGTTTAAGCTTTTCCTACAAGAGCTTTAATTTCTATGCAGGTTATCAACAAACCTCTGAGACGATATGAAGGTCTCCTATGGAAGGTATGTTTTCATTCCTTTTTTAAAATGCCTTAAATCTCGAGTTTGTCACTACATCCTTATCTGTACTTGGGTGAGAGTTTATGAATGAAAGCTTATTTGTTAAATAAATTTCAGTGAATTGATTTTAGTTTATTGAATAAATTACAGATGAACTGGCTGGAGCATGGCACTTTGATCCTAATTTCAGGCCCTAAAATCTTTTATTTTTTGGTAATTTTCATTGTTCAGCTTCACTGTAGTATGGTTTTGCACCTTGTTTGTCTAGTAGGCAAAATGTTTCTTTCCTGAATAGATGTTTTAAGATTTTTTTTCCATAGTCTGTGGCTAACAAAAAACTTGCTACAAGTTCACCAACTTATGCAAATTTTAAAATTCAGAGGGAAAGTGTCAGTCAAATGGTTGTTTAAAACTTGTTTTGTTCTGATACTCAGGTCTCCCTTGTTTAAAAAAGTTTGCTCAGTCTTCTGTATGAATGTTTTGGGTTTTTTTTTTCTTTGTGAAATCTTTAAAGCTTGCAGTATAAATTTTCATATGTATTGATTCACAACTGTAATATCACACAGCTGTAATATAAGGAACTGGTTTTAAACCAAAATTACATACTAAAGTGAAAGGTAAAATATTAAAATCAAGTATCTTAGTATTTTGTTTCTCATTTAATTAAATTAACTGGAATTGTGTGATGATCTATAACTCCTGTAGCCTTAAAAAGTGCAGCATTTTATTTTTTACTGAATAGCAGACTGAACAAAACTTCTGTCTCTAGATATTTCCAAAAAAGTAAACAGAATAGCAGTGTAATTCTGAAGTATTTTAAATTATCACCAAGATAGATAAAGCCTAAAATGTTTTCCTAATGACAGACAGTTTTATGTAATAGCCTTCAAGGTATCAAAATTACTGGGGATGCTAACTCTTCAGCTGTTAACCTTACATGGGTTTTTCTCTTGTTTTAAATTTTTTTTCTTAGAGCTCGCGTTTTTTTGGTTGGAGACTTTACTGGATAGTTCTAGAACATGGAGTCCTTTCCTGGTATCGGAGACAGTAAGTTTTGTGTTTAAATTTGTAAAAAAGGACATAAATAATTTCTGGTTTCACTTTATTCAATTTCTTTCTTTCAAAGAGCTGATGCAGCGAATAATGATCATCGTCAGGGGTGCAAGCATCTAACACAAGCCATCTGCACGGTAGGAAATAACTTCTGACTAGTGTTGAGTTTTGTGATGGTGTTGTACCTAAACAAGGTTGAAAAAGTGTGTCTTTCTTAAAAAAAGGCGAAGAACTTGTGCTGTTGCAAGAGAGCAATGGCTTTGCTAAAGCAAAATACTACCTCTAAAGTGGCCATAACACTCCTTTACTACTTTCCACAGTGTTGAAAATTTAAACATGCAGATTCCTAAAAGCATGCCTCAGCAGTTTGCTTAACAGCTGTTGGGAGCATGTGATGCTGAGTAGCAAAACTAATTCCTTTTGTAGCTGTCACTGGTTGCTTGTGACTGATTGTATAACTTAAACAGATCTCAGTAGGAGAACTGGTCAATTGTGAAGGTAGCCTTTGGAAAACTTACTTGAACTGTTACACTGTGAGATTTCCTTTTGGAAGGGATGAACAAAGGATGAAGGAAAACAGACCAAGTGTTATTTATAATGCACAGACAGATGAAATGTTTAAGAAAGTGCATCTGGCTTCGTTTCAATACTTCTATAACAAACCTGTCCTAGTTCTATAGACTGGCGCAACAAATTCTATGTATTCTTAACATATTAAAAGTGACCTTTGCTTTTCTATGTTTATAAATTCCTGTATCACTGCTGAGCTTTTGTCTGAATCAAGTGATGTCATTATATCTACATAATAGATATATGGATATATATATAGAATAGATATATTCTGATATAAAGAACCTATATATTCTTATTATGTAAAGTGCAAGACAGCATGCTTTGCCGAACTGCTCTGACCAAGCTGTTTTGCATCAAAACCAAAGCAAAACGTTGGAATTAATAGTAATTTTCTGCCTTGCTTTTAACAATTTTTTTGCCTTTTCTTGCTGATTCATTACACTAATTTTGTCTTTTTTCCACTTTTAGGTAAAATCTACAGACAGTTGCTTCTTTTCTGTCAGATGTTTTGATGATACTGTTCATCGTTTCAAGATTCCTAAAAATAGCCTTCCCTCTCAAACTAGAGAGGTAATAATAGTCATTATCAAAGGCTTTAAAATGTAATAGCTTCTGTAATGAATAATTTGCATACCACTTGCTATGGATGTAGTAGTAGTAGGCTTAGGAGCCTGATCATCAGGACTTGGTAACGTAAGTGCATAAATTGAATCGTCTAGTAAGACTATAGATGAAATTGCAAAAAAGACAATGTCATTCTCATCTTAAAAAATTAGTGACACCTTGTTTATTGGTTCTGTGTCTGAATTCTTTAACTTCTCCACATGGTGAAGTTCACCTTCCTTCTATTGTCTGCTTTTTTTTTTGTTCAGGGTAATGAATTACAAAATGTTTTATGGTACATTTTTCCCTTAGCTGTTCTCTAAGATGGCTTATATTCCTAAAAAGAGGGTCTGAAACTCTATAATTTTTTTTAGAGATGTTTGTAGTGTAGTTACTACTGTAATCCTGTAGGTAACTAGAGATGAAAGTGGGGATGGAGACAAGTACTGTGTCCAGTTCTGGGCAGCCCACTGAGGGAGATGCTGACATACTGAAGAGAAAGCCCAACAGTGAGCCACTAAGTATGAGAGATAGCCTACTATCTTTACTCATCTAAGACAGACTAAGAGAGCTGGAACTGCTCTGCCTGGAGAAGATACAGGGATTTTATCATTGTATTTAAATAAGGAGAGTGTGAAGAAGATGGAGTCAGGCTTCTATCAGTGGTGCCTGGTGATGGTACAAGTGGCAGTGGTTGCAAACTGAAACACAGCAGGTTCCCTCTGAAAAAATGGGGAAGATTGAGCACTGTCAGAGGTTGCCCAAAGAGGTTGTAGAGCCTCCATCTTTGGAGGTACTCAAAAGCTGATGGGACATTTTACTAGGCAACTGTCTGTAGATGGTCCTGCTTGAGTAGGAAGGATTGGATCAGAGAACCTCCAGAGATTCCTTCCAATCTCAGCAACTCTGACTCTGTGATCAGGAAAAGATTCAGTTTGTTAATTACAATAAAGCTTAATGTTTTGCATGGACTGCTAATCATGCATAGGAAGGTAGACTTTGTTACAGGGACCTTGCTGTCTGAACAGAGATTCAAAGATGCAAAATAAATTTTAATGTGACCTTGGATAGAGGTGTGGGATGGCATTTGTCCTTAAAATTTGATCAATTAAGGCCTGCACAGCACTCTGACCACAGCCTATCTCACCCTGTGGACATTACAATTTTAACAGTCTGTTTTGTGCTCCTGAAGATGTCATTTTTAATGAGTATCTTATTCACATCAATAGGAAATTTTCATTTGTTCTTTTGCATGTATTCTAATGCCTTCCAGGGATGACTTCTAATTTGTATGTAACTCTCTCAGGTTGTTTGTCTTTTTCCATTCAGAGTTGGCTGGAAGCAATAGAAGACCACTCTGCATATAGCACTCATTATTGCACACAGGAACAGTTGAGTAGTGATGATGAGGAAGATGATACAGTATCTGCTACAGACCTACAAGATACACTGAAAGTATGTATTAAGTGTTTGTGTACTCATGCATTTAGGCAGCTGTATGTTAGTACTGTTTTGTATTTAAATACTTCAGTGTACTTTTGGCTACAAATGCTGCTTGTATTTGCATTGCATATTTTCATGTATTCTTCAGACTGTATGCATAAAATGGCAGGGTTGTGGTTTTGAGTTTTACTAGCATTAAAGCACAAAGTTGCTTCAGGTTCTGCCAGGAGAGGGCGCATTCTGCTTTTTATTTAGTGATACCAATGCTGAAGGGTAACAGAACTAACCTTCACTGAACTCTGCAATTAAATAATAGCTTAGAATTAATATTTTATTATCTCAGCTCACATTAGATATTTTGTACAGTGATTTTTCAGACCTGCATTGGAAACTAGTCTTCCTTGATAATTCTGGCATTCAGACAGTGATTCTTGTTTTGGGGTTTTTTTTTGCCACACATCTACTTGTAAAACCTTTTACTGTAAGGGAAAGCAGATATTGCAATGCAAAAATCTACAGAACTTCAAGTTGTTTGTACCCCATACCTTTTGTTATATGAACTCAAGGTTCATGGCAGAGCAGAGAAGGAAGGGTAACTGGTACTAGCAGTTCCCAGCATCCTACAGAAGAAATGGTATTATTTAATAAGTCTTCAAGTTCAGATGAAGGCATGGAATAGGGTCTTGGAGTGGGTTCCTGCATGTTGTTGTACTTGCTATACATCAGTTAACCAATATGTTTGCTTATTTTTGCCTTAGACTTGAAAAGAACAAGCAAAGGCTCTTCCTGTGTTTTCAGGATTTTTAATAAAAAGGGGTGGGGGAAATGTAAACAAAAGCTGTTCAGCTGTTTGTAAATCTCCTGTCTGCTTGTGTCTTTGAAGGTATTTCAAGGAATTTCTTTTAGTTACAGTTTATCAATCTGTCACTGAGAATCTTTGATAAGATCTAATGCTGTACAAATTTTAGATTTCAGTATAGTTAAGAGAATACATGTATACTTTCCTTAGAAAAAGGCATTTCTGAATTAGCTATCCTTGCTGTCTTTCAGAAAGCACAAGCATGCCAACAAAGACTCAGTAAAGAGGTTTCTGACTTTATTGCGATGGTTAAATCTTTGGATGCTTCAAAAGGTAAAACTTTTCTAAAATGCAGTTTGTAAACAGGCAATTATGCTTCAATTCAACCAAAATTAAATTTTCAGGAGCTTTTAAATACAGGACTCTTCTTCATTGAAAAAGATTCAAATCAAGTCATACTGTAATTGCTAAGAATTGAGGTCTGGAGAGACAACTGCATGTTGATCAAAAGAAATTTTATTGGTGGCTGTAGTGAATGTAGTGCCTTTAGGTATACCTCATTAGGCTTACTGAATAGTATTGTAAGAATGTAGTGTAGGGGTTCACTTTCAAGTGGGTTGTTTTGTTTGTTTGTTTTTTAAATAAATATCTGTAGTTGGTAGCTTATTGGAGAGCATAAGTGAGCCCTGACAAGCACAGATATTCAGCTGTCTTCAGCTCCATAAGCTATTCTTGTAGTGACTAGAAGCAAGGTGAAAGATGAGGCAAGTTAATGTACAGTGAAATCACAAATCTGTCCAGGGAACTGTAAGCACAATGTAGTGGGATATAGTTCACAGGCTTCTGCCTGATTTGTATGCTAGATTTTTAACTTCTTGGGCTTTATTTTTAAATATTAACACCTACACTGAAAAAATCCAGCTACATGTTAATTTAACTGCTGAATAATAGCTGTTTGAAATTATAACTTGTTTTGCTTAATGCCTTAAATTGCTCTTGTATTAAACACACAAAGTTGTTCTGTAAGAACATTTAACTGTTGCTGCTTTGAACCTGACTCCTAGTTACATATTTTGACTAAAACTTATGAAACTGAAGTGAGAGACAAGGGGGTTTTATCCATATTCTGTAATAGAATAGCGGTTTGGGGAGGAAAAAGTTCTTCCTCCTTCCATCCCATATTTTCCCAGGAATCACATCATCCTGGGTGTTATTATGTAGCACATGAAGGACAACCAAGTGATTTGGCACAGTCAGCATTGCTTCATGAAAGATAGGTCCTGTCTAACAAATCTGATCTTCTGTAGCAAAGCGATCTGCTTGATGAGCAAAGGAAAGGCTGTGGATGTTGTTTACTTGAGGCTTAATAGCCTCTGATATGGTTTCATGCAGCATCCTTCTGGAGAAGGTGGCTGCCTATGGCTTGAATGGGAGCACTCTCTGCTGGATTAAAAACTGGTTCAAGGGTTAGACCTGTTCCCTGCCGGTTAACAGAATTAAATCCATTTGGCACCTGGTCACAGTTGAGTGGGAGTTGATCTGCTTGAGGGTGGAAAGGTTTTGCAGATCTGAACAGGTTGGATTGATGGGTCAAAGCCAATGGGATGAGATTCAGTGAGACCAAATGACAGGTCTTGCATTTGGGATCACTATGAGCTGGGGGGAAGAGTGTGAGCTGCCTATCAGAAAAGGGCCTGGGGGTGTTGGTGAGCTGCCAGTTCAAATAAGACAGTGTGCCCAGGTGACCAAGGTCAGTAATCACTTCCCTGTATTTGGTGCTGGTGAGTCCTCATCTCAAACTGTATCCAGTTTTGAGTCTATCACTGATAAGAGGACTTAGGTGCTGGCCCAGAAAAGGGCAAAGAAGCTGATGAGGGGATGAAGAACAAGTCTTATGGGGAGCAGCTTAGGGAGCTGGGATTATTTAGCCTGAAGTAAAGGAGGCTGATGGGAGTCCTTATTGCTCTCTGTGGGTATCTGAAAGGAGGCTGTGGAGGTGGGGGTCAGCCACTTCTCCCATATGACAGACAATAGGACAAAAGGAAATGCCCTGAAGTTGTGCCAGGGGATGTTTAGATTAGATATGAGAATTTTTTTATGCTGAAAGGGTTATTGAGCATTAAAACAGGCTGCTCAGGGAATTGGTTGAGGCAGCATTCATGGAGGTCTTCAAAAAATGGGTAGGAATGGTGCTCGGACATACAGTTTAGATTAGTGATGGTTTTTGTCGGAGTTATAGTGATGGTTGGACTAGATCTGAAAGGCTGCTTCCAACCTATGCAATTCTATGATTGTGTGCCACTTAAGCCAGTACTTAAGTGTAAAAGAAACTGTTCCCTCGGTGCTACTTTTGCTTGTTCTTTCTTCAGATTTTAATGGTGTACCAGCATTCCTGTAAAATGTTGTGTCTGTATTAGAGGAAAAAATAATTAAAAGAATCCTGTAGTTTGCAGTGCCCTCCTAATACCTCTAATTTTGTGCTTTCAGGAGTATCTCCTGCCCTCCTGCAAAAAGTTGATGTGGTCTCTGATGTATCACAGGAAACATGCAAGGCCTTGGCTGAGTGCCTCAGTCTCTTCACAAAGCAAGAAGGGGTATGTGATGTGTTGTGTGAATTTATAAAGGATATGAATTGCTTAGTGCTTACTTTGCTAGTTCCCTATTTACCTGTTACAAAAATAAATACATACACATGTAGAACTTCATATTGTTGGTAAGCTGTCCTTTTGCATGTTAAATGTATGATGAGTACTTGTGCTTCTAGAGAAAGAGTAGATAAAGTCCTCTGCAGGACTTTGAGTGTTAAGAAGAGATGCGGATTTTTCTTAGGAGGTGCTGCTTGTAATTTTCAAACTGAATGCCTGAACTCAAAACCAGTTGCTTTGCTGACTTGAAGGTTGAAATAGTAGGAAAAATATTTTTTTTTAATACTGTTGAACTCAAGTGTTGAACAGTATTACTTCTGAATTTGTTTTTCAGACCATGAATTCAGTGGATTTGCAATTAACAAAATCAAAGAATCTAAGGGATTGGAAGGGACCTCAAGATCATTTAGTCCAATCCCCCTGCCCAAGCAGGAACACCTAGATTAGGTCACTCAGAACATGTCCAAGTGGGTTTTTTAATGTCTCCAGAGAATGAGACTCCACAACCTCTCAGGGTAGCCTGTGGCAGGGTTCTGTCACCCTCACTGTGGAAGAAGTGTTTTATTTTCATGGAACCCGCTTGCACCCATTGCCCCAAGTCCTATTGGTCTATTGGAGGACCTATTGGAGGTCACTAAGAAGAGTGGCTCCATCCTCCTGATACCCACCCTTTACATATTTATAAATATCAATGTGGTCACCCTTCAGTCTCCTCCATGCTAAAGAGACCCAGCTCCCTCAGCCTTTCCTCATAAGGGAGATGCTCCAATCTCTTAATCATCTTTGTGACTCTGTGCTGGACTCTCTCAAGCAGTTCTTTGTCCTTTTTGAACTGAGGACCTCAGAACTGGACACAGTATTCCAGATGTAGTCTCACCAGGGCAGAGTAGAGTAGAAGAATGTCTCTTGACCTATTGACTATGCCACTTCTGATATGACCCAGAATGCCATTGACCTTCTCGGCCATAAGGGCACATCGCTGGCTCGTGGTCATCTTGCTGTCCACCTGATATGTTTTGAACTTCTGGCATTCCCAGTGACAAGTATCTTGTATGGTGTTAAACATGTCAAGCTTAATAATTCTTGGTGTAGGAGATGTGCTATGCTTTTCCCCTTTAGAAGATGACCTAGTAACATGGAATAAATATCTTCCTTTGTTATGGTAACTGTAATTCCCTCAGTCAGGCTCTTGTCCTCATCGAGCTGTGTTTCAAAATGAGGTCTATGTTGTGTGCCGTTGGTCTTAGTTATTAACAGTGAGCTGTGAACACTGGCTTCAATGTCTTGGTTTATTTAAGTTCTCTTTTCCATTCCCGTCAAAGACCATTTGTCTCCAGTCACAAGTCTTCTAGGCTTAAGTAAAGCTCTAGCAAAATCGATCAAGCATTGCTTTTTCACAGATTTATTTTTCTTCTCTAACAAAATCTAATATTGAAGTTACTGGTTCCCTTTGGGGGTGGGGGGAGGAATTGTTACAGCAGTGGGTGTGCAGTGTTAGCTCGTATTCCTTAATTGTGTTTGCATCATGCTGCAAGCTAGACTAAAATAGCTTTCCATAGTGGAGTATGGCAAAGCATATGGTGAAATTGTAATTTCACCTTACTCGAACTTGAGCTGTCTCAGGAGGTGTTGCAGAGGCCTTAATTTAAGCTGGAAGCACATGGAGTTGGGCGCAGGGGTATAGGCTGAGGTGTGAACTTGAGTTTCCACCATAGCTGGTGAAATCAGTTGGTCATGACAGAGAGAGAAGATGAGATCCTGGAGAGTCTTGTGTCTGGATATTTTTAATCTTCAAACTGCTGCAGTTCCAGAATATAATGCAGGCTTTTAGAGATGCCATAAGCTCATAAGAGAAATTGCAAAGCAGTCTCTTCCTAAGACTTGAGCTTTTGCAGAAGGTTATGTTCCTGGAGCATTAGTGTTTTCAAACTCACAGCACTTGGTTTTGTTGTCCCTTATAAGGTAGGGCACTATTCTTTGCCATTCAGTGTTGATTTCTAGATTTCTGTTGGTATTGTAAAAGCAATACACCGTGTTCTGCATTAGCAAGTGATAGAATCCCAATTAAATGCTTTAGTATTCCTTCCAAGTATACTGAATATCAAAGCTCAATTTCACAGTACTCTAATGTAAAAAACACTTGTCTAAAACACTCTAAAAAAAGATATTTTTCTTTTTTTAGAGTTTCTCTTCTGATTGCGATTTGAATAATCAAGTTAAGGCTTAGGTGGTGTAAATGCTTGGGAACAGCTGCCATGAATGCTCTGCCCTGGCAGTGATTGGCTGTTGTTAATTTGAAACTGCCAAGCTACCTTCAGGCAGGATAACTGCAGCTGCTGTTCAAAAGCATCATTCCTGCTTCTGTTGCTGCCAAATGGACTCTTTGACTGCAGCTTGTCTTACTGACACTCCTTGATAGGACTTCCTCTGCTAATTAATAGCTCTACAATAACTTTCAACTGAATGCATGTGTGTCCTGTGAAATGGGGTCGGTTCAAGAATGAACATTTTCTTGAGCTTGATACCTTTTCATCTTGCATCTTTGAGAGAATTCTCTTTCCCTCTAACTCAAATAGCCAGAATTCCAGAAGTCACTCCTTGACTAAGGAGGAGAGATTGCCAACTTCAGCAAAGAGTACAGCACTGCTTGTGCTTCTTGCCTTTTAGAGAAGACTCTTTGTTTAGTGTCACCCGTCTCCAAGTAATGCTGTGTAGCGTAATTGCACAGTATGCAAATGAAACTTCTAATACAGAGCCCGGGGGGGGAGGGGAAGAGGCGAGAGGGAGAAATATTTAACTCTTCACCTTGCATTACAAATGGCGCTGGAGGGTGACACTTAAACGCTCCATCTGTCCACGTCTTCTTTCTCCCCCACTGCCCCCGGTACCGCCGTGCGGGGTGCGGTGACGGTGACAGTGATAGCGTCGAGGGGAGTTCCTGGTTTGGCGGGCGAGCGGGATCCGTGGCCACTGGCCACGGAGAGGTACGGGACTGCGGTGCCGGCCGCGGCCGGGCTGGATCGCCGCCGCACCGTGCAGCCCGGATAAGGCGTGACCTCACCGCACCGCACGGCGGGAGCTGCTGTGACGCCATGGAGGGGGGAGCGAAAGGAGGGGGACTGAAGGGAGGGAGGGCAAACAAGCTTCCAAAAATAACCCACTGCGGCGGGACTGGGTGCGGGGCGGCCCCGGGATCCGCGTTACCCCGCGGGGGACGCCCCGCGGCCGCCTGGGGAGCGGCGGGGGCGGGGGGGGGGGGCGGCGGGCGGGGTTTTG
>VZTY01006548.1:6439-39767 GCA_013400935.1 Turnix velox | reverse complement strand
CCCTGCCCTGCGTCCGTCCCAACCCGCGACGTGCTGCAAGGTGAAGGGCCGTTACCGGCCCCGGGAAGGGAGGGGGGGCTGCTGCTATTGCCGCCGGAGTTGCTGCCGCTGCCACCCGGGGCGAGGGAGCGGACTCGGTACGTGGTGTGCGCCACGGGTTGGGCTTCGGGGCGGATTGTTGGTTCGCTGTTATTTTGGGGTTTTTTTGTCTCCTTGACATTGGGATGAACCCTTCTGTATCAAGGCGAAGAGGTAGGGATGAGCACGGATACTCTTCGCCGAACTAAGGCATACGAGGTTTACGAGGAGAACGGATTTGCGTTAGTGACAGTGTTTATTGAGGGCGTTTGTGCCGGAGCTAGTGCAACTTGAAGCGTTTTCTGCAGTGACTTTGGCACAAGGTTAGTAAGTATTGGTTTAAAGTAGGACTTACCTCGTACTATCTGTGGCAGATGTCAGAACCGGCATTCCAAAAGCCATTTGATTCGACGATTTTTATATTCTAAGGTATTTTTGTGTAGTTAGAGGATAAGTTTAACGTCAGGTTCTTTGCTTGCTGTTATCTCTGATGGATTTTCTGGTTAAGTTTAATATTAATCTCCAATACTTAAGCTGCATGCACGGAAGCTGTATAGAATTGATAGAAAAGGTATTCTTTAAAGAGCAATTTTTTTGGGGGGTTTAGCCTGCATCTTCATTAACTGATACTGGGTAAAGTGTGCTGATGACCCTCCTGAGTTTCACTTTTACATCGAAGGTTAACAGAGCTGTTTTAAAGCACATTTAGCTGCAGTCTTTGTGACTTTGATCTTCTTTCTTTGTAGGTGGTGGTATTCAGTATTCTTTCTAGGTTTTCTTTGGGGTAGTGTTTTTGGGTTTTGGGTTGTTTGTTTGTTTTTTAGTTTCTTAAAGATTTGTTTACAAGCTGAAGGAAAAAACAACTGATGACTTAATGGATTTTGAAAAGATTTTTTCATTTCTTGGTTCAAATGAGTTATGCTCAACTAAGTAGAAATTGTCATGAACTAAGCTTGTAATTATTATAGAAATGTTGAGGTCAAAATACTGTGGGTCATAGTCCTTGGATTTAGTGATCTTTACCATGGCATCACTTGCTATCTCTTGCATGGGTAACTGACAGTGCAAATAAAAAAAGTGCACAAAGTTCAACTAGTAAATAAAAATCTCTGGAAACTCGGTGTATTGTCTTAAGGGTTTTTTTCACAATGTCTTGAAAACATAATGTCCAAGAGTTAGATGCATCTGTGTTCTTGTGAATTAATGTAGGCCTGCTCACTGCAATACAAATAGTTGTCTTCAACATTTGTCTGGTTTGTGGTCTTGGTCCACTGTCTTACTGGATTGTGAATGAAGAAGGTGCCCGTAAGCTATGTCCAAGTAATTCCTTAATGAGACTTTATTCATTGCCTTGTGGAGGTGGAGCTGAGGGGAGCAGTGATGACACTCTGCAATCAAGGGAGAGCTATCATTATGGATGTCCTGAGGAAATGTGTCCAGGGAAGTGCCGGATTCCATTAGCTGTCCTTCTCTGCCACCTGGCAGTGTAGCTAGCTACCTTAATCTGTTGGGTATTAGGAGCTGTGGTGGTGTGTGTAGAGAGATAAAGAGGGGGTGTGGGACTTCAAGTCAAGGGTGCTAAGAAAGATTAATTTTATGATTTTTGAGTTAGGACTGAAGAGGGGATTGCTTCTTGGCTACCTTTTGTACCAGACCCGAAACCTTATAATCCCTAGCCCCTCAAGTCATGAAACCAATGCCTGTGTTTCTCTGCTATTTTCTCTTTGTGCTTAGAAACAGGTGACAGCCTGTGGAGTTTTTTTTAGTTTGAGTTGTGGGTCTTTTTCTCCCACATCCTTTCAATCACTGGATCATAACAGAGCAATTCTGTTGTCTCTTCTGTTCTGTGTCTCATGCTGAAAGTAGTGGGAAAAACTCGCTCGGTGTCTTGAGGCTTGTAGGCAGTGTCCTGAACAGCTGAAATGCTATTCAGCTTGTAAACTTGGGGAAAAGAGGAGAGCAGCTTTCAAGTAGTTGATTATTTCATTGAGCCTGGCAAGAGGTGTCTGGTGTTGAGAGGCTTGAAGTGTGTCTGTACCAGAAAAACCTTTATTGGCTGTGAGAGTCTAACTTGACCCCATTTCTTCCCCTCTCCTACCAGTGAGTAGAAATGTACTACAAGTACCAAGGGCAGCTTGAATCTTCTTTTGAATGTAACAAGTTGATTGGAATGTTGTCACTGCCTTAGCAGATGCTCAAGTAAAGACTGATTTTTGTAATTTTTTCCTCTCATGCAGAGGAGCATGAAATATAATGTGTCATGTAATGCTGTATAGGCATGGCATGCAATATCTCAACAGAGCTACTGACAGGAAAGTCATTTGTCAAGTTGTTATTCTTGCTAGAATATCAGCAGTTCTAGTTGATACCTGCTCATTTTTGAGTGCTGAACATGCAGATGGGTGTCACCTGTGCTGAAGCTCTTAACATGAGATAGTCAAATCAGAGGAGCTTGGTAGGGAAACGTTTGCAGATGGCATAATGTTCTTCCTCTGAAAGCATTTTCCTTTTGCCCCAGTACAGCAGCCTTGCAGATAGAAAGCTATCTACAAATCTGTGAAGACATCCTTATCAATGTTATGTGAAAGAGTTTGAGTCCAAAGTGTCTAGCAGATAGGAATGTTAAAGAACATTATTTCAGAGGTTTTCATAGAGGAGCCAAGACTGAATAGCTCAACAGAGTGGGAAGCTGCAGCCCAGACAGAAGTTTGTTAAAATAATAAATACTGAGACTCCGTTCAGGGAAAAGTAAATATTACTGCTTTTTTTTTTCATGCAAGTGTGTTGATAGAATACTTAGATTTTAAAGCAGTTTAGAAGATCCCTGGTTGAGTGCTGTATACAGAAGACTGCTGGTTGGCACATGGTCCTTGCTGACAGAATGATGCCTGGATGTTACTACAGGGCAAAAGATGAATGCTGCTGGTCTTGTAGTATGAAAAACTCCTGACTTTTTTCTCTTTTTCCCCTGTTAAGAACACGCACTTGGAAAATTAACCTTTTTCCTTGTTGTTGGTGATGTATGAATACAGCCTATTGAAGAGTGATGAACTAATATATGTTGGCAGGGAAACTCTTGCTGACTTGTAGGTCTACAAGCCTCCATGAAAGCAGGTCACACCACTTGTCTGAAAGCATTGTCCACTCAGTACTGTGTTGCCCAATTCAAACTACACCACTAACCTTTCTTGCACTTTCTACTGTGGATTAATGTTTTTCCAACATGGGGTGTGTTTTGTTCTGGGGTTTTTTCTTAGTGGTTATTAAACAGCCTTTTGTAAACTAACTTGGAATCTGTTCAGGGGCCTCTGTGGAAACACAATGCAAAAACTTATATGGAAATGAGATCTCTTCTCACTGGGCTTCTGCAGCTCTCACTCTCGAAGTTTTCTTCTGAGATCTTGCCTGCTACATATTTGAGGATTTTTCTCAATGCAAAAGCATTGCTTAGCTGAGCCTGCAGGGAGGGAAGATCAAGCAGCAATCAAGTTGAACAGGATGGTATTTGATATAGTAAGCTTCTGAAGTAGGAATTGGCCATTTATTCTCTCTGAATGTATTTGAAATAATGATGTTCTTCTCTCTGTACAAGCTGATAGAGAGGAACAACCTCTCATCATAACATGAAAACTTCTTGCTACTGACTGGCATTCTTGCTACTGACTGCAAAGAGGATATTTTTTGTTATTATTTCCTTTGCTCTTGGAAAACAAACCAGAAAGGGGCATTCCTTTCATCATTCTAATGTCATTGTGACTTCATAATGGCACGTGAAGCTCATGTGAAGCTTGTTTTTGGTGTTCTGGCTCAATATATACCTGATATGCAAGTGTGTGAGATACTTGACTGCAGCAGCAGTCTGAGTAGTCTGGTTTTGTCTCCTAGCTGCATAAAATACCAAAATGTTGAACTGGATGACTGTGATCACGCACATGTTTACTTAATACTCTGGAGATGTATTCTCATTTTTGAACTTTCAAGGAAGAAACTTTAGGGGTTTATAATGTCCTTTTCCTTGTAAAGCTGATAAAAGCTAGTTTCTTGGCATAATACTTTCTTTTAAAACCTATGCATAAAAAACTATTTTCATGTAGCATTTCCTGGACTAGATATTATCATGAACTTTTGAAGGAGAAGCATTTAACTTCTCGTATTTTGGAGTGAGATTGTCTCTGAATAGTGTAACTTAAGATTTTGTCACTCTGTTGTCAAATCACCTTAAGTTCACTGTGTGGTGGGATTTTTGGTATGGTTTTTTTTTTTTCCTCAAACACTAGTGATTTCAAATCTCTTTCAGTTTAGTAGGCTATGTGCAAATGTGTAACTCTTCCTTTATTCAAGGAGGTCTGAGTTTAAATTTTCTGCTGTCCTTTGCTGTGTTTTTAATTGCTGTATGTTAATTCCTTCTGGTTCTGTGAAAGATAGGGTCTTCTAGCTATGAAGAATGAAATTATCTCCCATTTAGACAGTTCCTCTGCATGTGGGAGGGGGCATTGTCTTTTTTGTTAACTTCACCTGGCCACAATCTTAGCTTTTCAAGCAAAACTGCTGGTTTGACTTTTTTGTTAAATGATTTCTTTGAGGTGGTACTACTTTTATAATAGAGGTAAGCCATTCTGGAGTTTGACCTCTTGTCTGATTCTTTGATCTTGTGAAATAAATATTTGCTTGTTGGCCTCTCTCTCCCCCAGACCATCAGTGACTTTAAAAGCTTTCTTGTTATTAATATTCAGCAGCGTGTTATTACTGCTTGCTGTGTGGTCTGGTGAAGAAATGCATTTGTGTAATGCTGAGTCACTGAGATTATCACAGGAATTGGTAAATGGGCTGTGTTAAGAAAGTGTTTATGTACTGAAAATAAATCACTGATATTTTCCTTGAAGGTACATGCCATCAAGGAATGTTAGTAACTTCTCTTTCCAGAGTGTGTGTATTGTTCTTAACATCACCTGCTTTTAGATGTGTTAGTAACATGCTTTAAATGCATTCACTGTTACATCCAAATGGAAATGCAGGCCTATGCTATCCTTACAGGACAGCAGATGATCACACACAAAGCAAATGATGAGCTGAGCTGAAAATTCCTACAAAGGAGCAGTGACCTAGAGAGCCCCTTACAAATGAAAGGCTTCCATTTGTTGTGAATATCCAGAAGAGTCCTGTGTAAGAGGATGTCCATCCTCTGAATAGCTCATCTTTGTAGAATGCATTTAGGAGTGACACCTGTGATGTGCTCACTTTGTTTGCATAGCTTTGTTAGGCTGCATGTGAGGCAAATGAGGGCTGACTCAGTGGTTTTGAATGGGAAGGTCTTCCTTCTTCTCATACTCATCACCACTACATTATTAATGTTAAAACATGGATATCAATCCAATATCTCCTGGATCCATAGGTGCAATAGGAGACTTTTAAGAGTTAACTTTAAAGCATGCCTGTTTGAAGGGCATCTGCAATGTACATCATAACACAGGAATACTCCTTAGTTTAGAAGTAGAACAGTAGTCACAGAAGTGGACTATAAACTTTTTCATCTGATTAGGATGTCTTAGTGCTGTCAAAGCTATACTTCTTCCACTGTTGTGTGACCCTTGATAGAAATACAGCTTTCTATTTATCTTGGAATTTAATAGTGTCACTGTTGCAAGTCACTCCTTTTGAGTTGCAAGCTGTGGTGAGAGAAGGGGCAGGGGCAACAAAACTTCTTTTGCCTTGTCTGGAAATGCTCAGTATAATTGGCCAGAGCATCAACCTCTGGGTTTTGAAGGTCTACTGTGGCAGAATAGCATCTGCAGGGACTCTGATGGTTTAATCTAATGGGGCACAAATGTATGCAGGGATTTTATCACTGTGAGGGGCAATAATAGTAATATGCCAACCTAATGGTGTAGCTCCTCTAGGTCATGTGATAATCCCTATGTGTCATGTATCAATAGTCATACCTTTCTAAAAATGTCAACAAGATTATTAATTGTGAAAGTGTTTTGTGCTGTGCTTGCAAATTGGATTGTCTGTTGTTCTACTGAAACATCTTGCTGCAAGGTCAGGCAAATCAAATTGAGGTGAAAATAAGCTGGCTGAACCTTGAAGACAGCTTGAAACTTTAAGACAGTTCCATCTGTGCCTGCAGACAACAAAAATCTAGTTTTGTCTGACCTGTATGTCCTCCAGCTCTGAATTGGGCTAATGTCTAAACTCACAGAATAATAATGTAGTTGAGGTTGAAAGTAACCTCTGTAGTTTCTCGGGTTTAACTCCCCGGCTTAGGCACAGCCACCCACAGCTGGTTGCCCAGGCCTATGTCCCTACAACTTTTGAGAACCTACAGGGATGGAGACACTGCAGCATCTCTGGGACAGTGCTCACTCAATGTTCAGTAGGAATCTTCTGTGTTTCACCTTGTGCCTATTGCTCCTTGTCCTGTCAGTGATGCGACTGAGAAGACCCTTCGGGTATTTATGTAGATTGAGATGTGCTCAGAACCTTCTCAAGCCTGAGCAGTCCTTGGGTATCCTTGCAGTACTTAAAAGGTAGTTCAGTACCATATTTTTGGACAATTTCAGGGCACTGGCTGTATCACAAATCGGCTGTGTAGTTGGTGAATTTTTACTATTTTCTTTGCTCCCACATACAGTATACTAAATCTGAAAAGCAACATATCACTCTAGATTATTTGATTCTGCTTTGTCTTGGAGTGAAGAGAATTCTTGGTGTTCCATTAGGGTTAGACTTCAATCAAACCTACCTTCTGTTTTTTATCTTACCAGCCAATGGTTTTTCATAGAATATTTTGGGTTGGATAAGACCTTTAAAGTTCCACACTCCATCTCATTTCCACAGTAAGGAGGGTTGTCTTCAACTAGATCCATGTTACTTGCTTTGAGCCCCATCCAGTCTGACCTTGAATGTTCCTAGGGATGTGGCACCTACCACCTCTCTGAGCAAGCTGTTCCAGTGTCTTGCCACCCTCGCTGGAGAGATTTCTTCTTTATATCTGGTCTAAATATCCTTTCTTTTAGTTTAAACCCATTACCCCCTGTTCTATTGCAACGGGCTCTGCTAGCAAGTGTCTCTCTGTCTTTCCCATGGGCCCCATTTAAGTACTGGAAGTCCACAATAATGTTTCCCTGGAGGTTTCTCCAAGCTGAACAACTACAAGTCTCTCAACCTATCCTCAAAAGAGAGGTGGTCTATCCCTCTTTTTTATTGGAGAAACTCATAAAAGAGCTTACTCGAAGTTTATCCTGAGGACACTTCTTCCTCTTACCTGTAGGTGCTACTGGATTCTGTATCAGGGAGTAATAAATAGAAGTTTCTTTCAGGAAATAGCTTTGCTACAGTGTTAAGTACAGAAGTTGAGGAGAAGCAGGCTTCTTTTATCTACTGATTTCATATTTAGCTTCTGCACATGAAGGACCTGAGTAGGAATTAATAATACTGAATTCTTGCAACAGAGCTTTCAAAAGAAAGAACAAACCACTCACCCCACTACAAGCTAAAAGACTAACTTAAACAACAAAAAAACCCACCAAATAAAGACAGAGGTGTTTGACTTCATTCATATGAAGGGAAGATCTGTTCCAATGAGTGAGAATATTTGGACTACCTAGCTGTTCTGCATTGCAGTGATGGCATTCTATTTGTCTCCTTATAATTTATCAGTAAATACAATATTCTGGGAAAATTGTAAGGGCTTTAAAAGCTAGCAGTTATTTTTAACAGAGCTTGATGATGGTATTTTAGATTTCGTTCTCAATATGAAAATGTCTTTTTGCTTAACATGATCTAAGGTTTTGAACTTGTCACTTCTAGTTATCTGTGTGTCTGAAGTTCAGGATGAACTTCTGTACAAAGTACTCTAGTTTCAGGAAATGTCTTATCAGCCTACCCAGACCTAACTGATGTCTGCCAGCTGTTGCCTCCTTAGGAGTAAGGCCAAAACAGTGTCTTGGAGGAAAATCATGCTGAAGAAGAGAAACTTCTTAGTGCTGTTGGTCCTTCTAAAATCAGAAATAGCAGTAGGATTTCTGTCATTGCGTCTCCCTGTGAAGCTTGATTCTTTTAATATTGGAAAGCTGAGAAAAGCCTGTTCTAGGCTGTAGTGAATTACAGTGCTTTCCAGGGTGAATTTTGTTTGTAGCTTAGAAATCCTGCTCTGCATTGTGAAATTCACTGTTGACTTCTGGCCTCCGTAGGAATTCAACTTGTTTATTTCATACACATTTGGTTAGCATCCAAAATGAAACAAAAACTAGCAAATAAGTTGTCTGAGTTTTCCATCAATGCAAAACTCTACAGCTTTCTTGTTTGTTTTGGAATTGTTGTTTTTTTAAAAACCGTGTCAGTTATTCTTCATGATCAGTTGACAGGATTGCTAGTGTGGAGCTTGTAGAACAGACAACTGGCTTCCTAAGTGTTAATTCTTTAATAGGAGGCTGGTTTTGCTTTGACTCAACAGTGTGTCTTAAGTTGTGTAGCAGCAGTAGTAAGCCAGCAAGAGCCAAGAAAAACAGCAAAAACATGACAGCTCTTTCAAAAGAGAAAACATTAATATGCATGTTTTTGTGTGATCCAGCTCAGAAGAAGTGGTGGGAGGGGGATGATACAAAGGTCTTGATCAATGTAATTAGTGGCATGTACCATAAAACACTTACAGGAAGTAGTTAAATCATAATTGCCTTAAGATCTATCAAGACTACCCTTAAGAACAAAAAGGAA
This sequence comes from Turnix velox, assembly GCA_013400935.1. Taxonomy (NCBI): domain Eukaryota; kingdom Metazoa; phylum Chordata; class Aves; order Charadriiformes; family Turnicidae; genus Turnix; species Turnix velox. Next base: position 30,974 of record VZTY01006548.1, on the reverse strand, counting down.
ATGTTTCCTGTGTTCATTCTTAAGAACTGTTGTTCTATTTTGAAAGCCTGTTCTCTGTTTGTGAGACTTAACAAACATCAAAGATGCCTTTCAAAAGGAAAAGACACAAAGTCCCAACCAAACTGGAAAATGTGCAAAAGTGACTGGTTTAGTCTTGTTGACATCAGGATAATGTGTCAGCTTCGGTGAGACACGACTGGTTTGAGTAAGGTTACCTGTGGCATGTTCCTCTGAGAAAACAGATGCTTAATCTCACTAGGATAGCAAAACATCTTTGAGGTCTGTCTTCTCTCTGATAATCTTGTGGCTCTGTAACTTGAAACAAGCTTCCCAAACCTGTGCATCAGTGCTGATGTCATTCAATCCCAGCTTGTTTTGGCATGAGCTATCAGCAGATGTGAATAGCAGCCATATTTAATTTCAGCTTTACTCAGAATAAAACAATACAACAGAAAATAACAAAATCAGGAAGATTTTTGTTTCAACTCTTGCTATTACACTAATTGTTACAGTACTGGAACATGAGTACAGACAGAATGCACTCTGGAAACTGGCAACTTCTGCTGCTCTCAAATATGAGTGGACTTTGTGAGTTTTATAAGTTTGCAGTTCAAGTAAATGTAGAGAGACCTAAATACTTCAGACAAAGACTTGATACTGCCTTTAAGACTCGCTTTAGAAAATCCAAAACCATCCTTCTAATCTGTAATTAGAAATTAAGTCTTTATGGTTTATTCTTGTACTCCTAGACAGGTTCTTGGCTCAGAACTGGAACATTCTCCACTTGTTAAAACTCTGCAGTGCTTCATCAGGCTCTGAATAAACAAACTTTGACATAGCCAAATGTGGAAACAAGAGAAGGGAAGGAAAGCAGCAAGGTCTTGTGCTGAGGAGGAAGTGTCACTGTCTTGAGAAGGAAAAGTGGGAGGCAAACAGTCTTTGTCCCTAGCATGTGGATAGTTTAGAAACAATCCAGGCAATTATGAGTTATGAATTAATAGATGTGTGTTGGAAGAATGGTGCTGATGGCTCTCAGTGTCTCCAGCTCTTCTCTTGTATAACTATTCTCTTAGTGCCTTGACATGTGTCTGTGTTGATGTGATCCTGCCAGAGTCTGAGCTTCTGTGTGGATGATAGCTTGGCTCTTGTTTCTAGCAGTAGTTCCACTATCTCTTTGTGTTTTATGATCATATATAGTCTTCGTTAGCATGATTTTATTACTTCTATAAATCAAATATAGGGAAATATTTTACTTCTGCGCTAGGATGATTTGAATCTAGCCTTTTCAAATCAGCCCAGCTAAACTCCTCCTCTTGAACTTTTGAAGTGAACATTAGTAGATGACTAACAATGAATCCTTCTGTTCTCTGGGAATGATTGAGGCAGTCTTATGACTTGATTTACAAACTCTTTGGTTTCTTCTTCTTGAGTTGGGTTGTAAGCAAATAGATTACCATGACTTGTCTGTTTATATGGGACTCTTTCAAGCTTTGGAGAAAAAGAAACTTTACTGGTGATGTTTCTGTATATGGATCTGAAAGAAACCAAACATTACATTAGCTCTCTGGGTGTTTTCTTTTGAATTTAATGATCTCAGTAAGATGTGGTACTCTGATGCTGTAGCTTTGGAGTAGCTGGCCAGACTTCTGAGATGAAGACTGATGCTGTCTTGTGATACAGTAAGTAACCCTTTACCTATCATCGGTGAGCTCAGCTTACCTCCTTGATTAACTGATCATGTCTTGTTTTGCATTTCAGTAGTTGCACTAGCAGTAGTTCCAGTCACTGGCGAGTGCTATCTTAACTATTCTATTTTTAACTAGAGATCTGATAGATCTCTGAAGCTGGGTAAGTTTATAGCACAGAGAGAGAGAAAGCTGGGACAAGAAACAATGGCTGAAATGAGGTGTGCCTTTTTTGGATTAGTTCTCTGTACTCTGAGTTGAATCAAGTCAGTGATGAAATTTATAAAGTGAATTTACTACAGCAAATGATGAGTTATGGTCTCAAAATACGTTGAAATAGCAGATGTTTATAGCCAGTTCTTTGTGGTTGATGGAGGGTGGTGAGTCAACAGGGCCATTTATTTATGTGGAAAAGCCTATGTGTAAACAGATGTGAACTCTGAAAGTTTTATATAAAATATTCACATGCTTTAGGAATCTAGTGATGTGTTTGTGGAACTGATTGCTGGATCTGTTTGGGAACACTTTATTTTTGGTTTATTGTGAGCTGTCACACTTGCTGTTTTATGATGTGTCATAGGAGTATTCATGAAACATTTGTTCCTTTCTCTAGTACTTCAGATACCTGAGGTAGGCTTGTGAAGAAACATACTGTAACTAAAACTATTCCTGTTTTTTAGAGGTGGAGGAGAGGCTAGCAGAAAAGTAGGATTATGCATATTCATATTGTATACTCATGTGTGCTTTGTGGGAGTTATGTTGCTTGAATAGAGGTAAAAATCAAATGTTTTTTAAAAGCTAGCTTTCATTCTGGAAAACTTCCTCTATTGAAGCACAAATGCAGTTATAACTGAGAACTTCATGTGAAAGCAACTGGTTTCAACTTTCACTTCAGTGGTTGCTTAAGTGACAGCTTGGTCGTACTCTGGGTACCAGAAAAATATAAAATCTAAAAGATATTAAAAGTCTTTACTTCTTCCATGTTAAAATGAAAAGGCATAGAAACATAGAATAGTTTGGGTTGGAAGGGTTTGGGTTAAAGATCAAGTTCCAACCCCCCCTGCCATAGGCATACTTTGTTCAAGACATGGAGGCAGACCTGACTCTTCTCAAAACTATTTAGCTCCCATTCTACGTTAGTAGTGAAAGAATAACAGATTTACTTGTCACTAGTTTAAACTGGTCATCACAAAGAGCAGGCTTGTGCAAGGAGATGCCAGTAATAAGGGCTGCGTTGTACTTGCAGCAGAACTGCAGCTATGTGAGCTTGCCTGTTAGAACAGATGAACCATGTACATAAACTGCATACATTGAGGTTGCTGTTTGTACTGTTAGGCTCAGATTTTTTGGTGGGAATTTTCTTTTGGTGTGAAGATAACAGAAGGAAAGGAAAGAATCCTCGCTTTAGATTCCCAGTGATTGGCCTTCCATGGTGGAATGCGTTACAGCACAAGAGCTCTGTAGATTCTTAGTTTCAGGATAGGGTGGGCAGCTGACCCTGGAAAGTGACAGGTTCATACTAATAGGTGTAGTGTGGAAAAAAAAAGTCATGTTTTATTGGCATTTAATTCATTACAGAAAGTGATATTACATTACACAAAAACCTCAATTTTACTGTAGCAGTCTTTTTCCAGTTCCTTGGGTATATATTCATTTCCAGCCAGGCATTAGACTAACTCTTACCTTGGCTGCTGGAAACATGCTACTTGTATCTGGGCTTCATGGCAGATGTCCCACAAGTGGTGACATTTTGGAGATGATGAAATTTCTGTGGCTTGTGGACCAAGCCATTAATTTAAAAAATGAAAACCTCACTTTGAAGTAGTTGCAGGAATTGGTTTGTTGATGGCATAGGCTTCTTTCCTCCACTTTGATCACTCCAGAGCTGAACTGGTATCCAGCAGTGGTGCAGTCTGGTTTCAGATCCCCTGGTGGTTGCTGTGTGGAAGAGGTTCCTTCCTATGCAACTCAAAAGTCTACATATTTTTGATATTTTTATTCTTAATTCTGAAGTTAACTGCTTTTGAAAGTAAAATTTCAAAATTCTAGGGAAACATAGAGTTTAAGTATGCAATCTTTTAATTTTACTGTTCTAATGTTAAAGGCATGTTAATGTTGTAGGAGTCCTTTATATTGTGGAAGTGTCTGTATTTGTTCTGTGCCTTGCTTGCCATGGGTTGTTTCTAGCATTTACTTGCTGTTGAAGTAGCATGTTCTAAGCTGATAATTTATTAGCTGTACATACAGTGTTGTGACCCTTTCCTGCTCCATAAATGTGCCACTGTTGTTGGGCATCAATTTAAATTAAAAGCATCCAGCACCAAACAAAGGAAGTGTTTTGTGTATTGTACTGCTGTGTCTTCAGGATGGTCACAAAGCCTTGGTTACAGAATGTGCTGATATAATTCAATATAAGGCTTTTTGAAAAAATAAAAGGAGTGAAAACTAGAAATAATGATTTGGTGCATGTTACTAACCTTCAGCTTACCTCATGAAAGCTGAGAGAACAGGTGGGCTTTTTGATAGTTTGGGAATAGGCACATCAACTTTCTGCTCGTAATAAGCAGTGAAGGAGTTAACTTCTGTACCATGCTCTCTTGCTTAGCAGATCTTCTGATGGCATAAAAAGACAATAGAAGTGTCTGCAAGTAAGCTTGTAGTTTTTCTTTTATGCAAATAAAGGTCTGATTACTAAAATAACTTAGTTCTACTATTTAAACTCACAATTTAGTGCTTACAGCCTGAAGGACTTCAGTGTTTATGGGAAGGAGTTCTGCTAACTTTAATTGAAGCTAGTTACCAGAACTTGGATATCAGACCACTTCAGCTGGAGACACCTTTTTTTCAAAAATAGTTTGTTTCCCTGACCTAAATACTGAAGATTTGGTGGGTCTGTATCATTGTATCAGATAATAGCTCTGTTGCTTCTGAGAGACAAAGTTACAAGGTTTCCATCAGCATCTATATATCTGAAGTTTCACTATAATACTTTCTTGAGAGATAAAAGCAAGACCAATCTTCACCATCAGCACCAACTCAACTTTATTGATAACTCTGAATGCTCTGGTTTATAATAACTTTTGATGAGGGTAAGGTAGGGACCAGTTGAACATTGAGAACTCAGCTGGGTACAGTATAGTGCTCTGTGCCACTGTCTCTGTGAAGTTGATGGTGGCACTGACAATTTGGAGACCACTAAATGAGCTCAAAAAGGTGACAGCTGTTCCATAGCTGGAGGATGAGGAGCTGAACTCAGTGCCATGTGAATTGCCATCACTACTAAAGGTACAGAAACTACAGCTATACTGCATGCTGTGCCTTACACAAGCTGTCAATGAAATGTTTCTTCTGATATTTTCATAGTTTTCATGATTTTCAGGCTGGATTTCCAGAGCTAGGCATACATCAATACCTGCATTGTGTCTGTGTGATATTTGCTATCTTATGTGAACATTTGTGTCACTGTGTAAAACAGTGTAATACTCAGCTAATGCTACTTTGTCATCATCGTATGATTTTCCACTGGAAAACATTGGTCTATCTGCACCCAGACTGAAATGTTTATTCTTATGAAAGTGTTTTCATTGTTTTGTGCTTGTCTTACTGCTTTATGCACAGATCTGTGTTATGGTGTTAATAACAATTTCTAAAACTAGACTGGAGATTCCTTCCGTAATCTTGGTATTCATTTTGTGTTGGGACACTGGAAAAAGGGTGGCATGGGGAAGTAAAAGCTTTGGAGGTGACACTTCTGCCTTTATCTCTTTTCCCAAAAATGGTAGTGGAGTAGCCAAGACAAAGTAATAATTCATCTCAGAACTTTAATCATTGCCCAAGTCTTGTGAATGAAAACTAGAGTATAGCAAAATTATGCATGAGAGCAGTCTACTTCTGACATTTGGGGAAAACCTGCCACTCAGTTTGTCATTTATGTTGTTCAATAAACTTGTGCTTTGAAAACAGTGTTGATGTGCCTGCATATTTCTTGTTAAGCTTGAAAGAATGGGGCATGGAAAAAACTCAAAAACAACAAAAAAAACCCACCAAACAAACAAAAAAAGCCAAAAAAACCCACAAAACCACCAAACAACAACAAAGCAAATCCCCCCAGCAGAGTAACAGCCGGCCTCTACCCCCTCTCCAGTCTTTACAGCAGCCAAATATATTGCAAGAAGATTCAAACACTATACTTTTCCAAACAAACTTATTTGTCCAGTGATAGCTGTATTGAGTACCTGAAGGTCATGCTAGCTCTATCTTCAGAAGCATTGCTTTTGTGAAGGTGACATGAGTGAGATGATGATGCTTCAACTAACATTTTTAGTTCTCATCCACCTGTAGAACTCTTTGGATGCTTAAGATCATAGTGTAGTTACAGGTGGTATTTCTGGACCACTGCATTCAAATAGCTGCTGGTATAAACTTGTACCCTTCACTGAATACTGGGCACAGAGATTTCTAGAGCTGTCTGGGATCTAAATGTGTGTCCATCCCACTAGCTCAGTACTGTTGAGAAAAATTCTTTATTGGACTTAATGTCAGCAGCCCATGACTGCTGAGTTAAGTTTGCTTTCAAACAAGTTCGTTCACATATGAATGAACATCCCTAAGGTTACAGACAATAAAATATGTTTTCTTTCTTGCTTAGCCTGTGGCTAGTGTCATATTCCTTACAAAACAGAAAGAAGGTGCTTTTTGTTATCTGTTAATAGTGTGCAATTGCTGTGCTAGTAATTATTTGACAGCTACAAGGTCTGCAAGCAGACAGAAAAGCAAATCTTATTGTAAAGCTGTCTTTTACTTGTTTTCCAGAAAAGGAATTTATTTCCATTATACCTTCTACAACACTTGCATAGGTGTATGTTACCATATTGCAGGCAAACTTTAAACAGAAGACTTGGGAGTGATGTATTTTAAGCCTGTATATGTTGTTGCTTGTTTAGTCACACTACTATGCTTGTAGGAATGCAAAAAAAAAACAAGCTTCATCTGAATTTTGTTAGATATGTTTTGATTTGCTTTTCCTTCATCATTGGAACTTAAATTTTAGGTGATTTAAATTACATAATTTATCAAAAAAATCAGAACACAAAGGCATCTAATTCTCAATACTATAAAAAATTTACAAATCCTATTTGAATAACTGTTTTCACTTTACTATTTAATAAAAACAAATAGTACCATTTTCAGTCCTTTATCCTCCCCCACTCAGGATAGTGAAATACTAATGCTGATTCACTAAATGGGTAGTTTCTAAACTATTTGATAGCAGATAAAGTGTAGCCCCTCCTGAAACTGTGTAATAGCAGATCTTTTGGAGTAGCATCTCTGATTTGGATGAAACATTGCAGTAATTGGCTTCTTTGGTACTGTCAGAGTGAACTTTAAATGAAAGTGACAGTAACTAGTCCAGGGTTTGTTGGTTTTTCTTTTTCATTTTGCTTAGGGTAAAACTATTAGACAGTAAGTGACTTAGTGGTTTTATTGCTTTCAGTTAGCAACCCAATTTTATACTCTTTTAATTATCATTTAATTGGATTGCCTCTTTACTCTCAGAGCCTGGCAGGTGAATCAGTGGATGTAGTAGTTGTCACAACTGAGGAGGCAAAGATTTTTTACATCAGTCTTTTCCCAGAGGACATGTTACTGCTTGCTTAGAAATTCTTTACTGGAAGTGGCAAATCTGCGTTATCTCCTTCCTAGCCTCTACATTTGCACCCCATCATTCGTGCCTGACTCTGAATCTGCTATTAGAGTAGTTGTTACAGATGAGGAGGCTGAAGCTTCTGAAGTAAAGCTTTAATGTAAAATGTAACCAGATAGGAGTTAGAAACAGTTCTTCAATTAGATTCAAAAGGTAGTTGTTGGTATATGTGTAAGTTTCTTAGGGAAGTGTTTGCATTATCCCTGTAACTGTTCCAAGAGATTATTTGTCGTGTCCTTGCATGTTCTTAGTGGAGGGGGAATTAGCATTGTAAACTGACCTTTGAAAGCAGACCAGAGGATGAGGCAAGGGATTGGGGATGCTTTTAAAAAGGGACTGGAAGGGATAGAGAAAGAGAAAGGAAATATAATGATTCAGAGACAGAAGGAGAAGAGATATTTGAGCCTTGTTAGACTGAGTAAGGAGAGGGGCCCTCCCTGAACTGTGGTGCTACAGACCTGTCCCCTCCCCTGACAGCCAGAGGAGGCTGGAAAGCACCAGCAAAAAAAGAAACAGAGCATACCAGAAGGATATGTTGCTCTCCTGTTACTACTCCGGGATTCAAGGCATCATCGTCTCTGGAACTGATTTCATGTGTGGGCATTTTAAAAAAACCAAAGCCTACCATCTGGTGGTGGAGTTTCAGGGTTTTTTTGTCAGCTTCTGGCTCCCCTGCAAACTGTTTTGGGAGTGAGGAAGAAGGGCTGTTTCTATTAACGTTAAATCATTTAGTAGACAAATCTCTTTTTAACCACCTTCTGTAATCCTCAGGGTTAAATGTTTTCAGCTCATAGTCCAGTTGCAGTTATTTGTAGCTGCCATTCACGTTTGCTCTGTAATTCAATTTAGATGATGCCACTTGGCCCAAATTAGAGCAGACTAGCACAAGGAGCTTGGTGAGTGTAGAAACAGATGAGTAGCTCCATAGTTAAGGTCACCCAAGCAGAGTTGTAAGTATTTCTCCTCAGTCTTAAGGTATGACTATCTGGCTTGAATTTGCTTGTGGAACTGTGATTTATACAATCAGATTTTATTTGTTAGATTTCTGGACTACTGGACACTGTTACTACTGGTATCAACCTTCTGTCTTCACAAAACTACTGCAATATTCTCATTAACCCATATGATTTCAGTTCCAGCTGTTTGTCAGTTATTTATTTATTGGAGTCTATTTTCTGAATAGCTTCTAGCCACACATTCTTCAGAGAGATGAGATTTTATTCATACATGTATCTACTTATAGGTGAGGAATTTGAAACTGGAGCATGAGCAGGAGAAAAACAAGATCTTGTCAGAAGCATTAGAGACACTTGCTACCGAACACCATGAACTAGAGCAGTCTCTGGTTAAGGGATCTCCACCTCTCAGCATCATCAGTGAAGAGCAGTTTTATGATGCAGTTTCAGGTAAGAAATGATGTCCCTAATGTGAGTGTGTAGCCAGCATGAGTGTGGTAAATGTGGTGTTGGGAGTTGAAGGGGTGAGATCAGTCTCAGTCTAAGAGAAATCTCTGTTTTTCTAACATGGGGCTAATTTTAGGAAACTGCTTCAAGTACTTAATGAGTGGGCCTCTAAAATTTTGCTGGAGTTTACTAGTAGAATTGTCACCTTAGCGTGGCAAAAAACTTACAAAACCATAGGACAGTCATGAAAGGTCTGATTGCTTCAGTGTCTACGCCCTTTTTTTAAAATAGTAAAACTCCTATTTTAGGAAATGTAATTGTATCTGATAGCCTTCTCACTTGCTTTCTCTGTGGTAGTGCGTTTTGTCGTTAAATTCATTTCGTAAAAATCACTAATTTTAAGGGCTAATGATGTTAAAGGCTTGTTCCATTCCACTTTTGTATACCTCAAGGGTCACAGGTGGAAGAAAAAAGGTCAATCAAAATCCTGTGTGTACATTTTTGGAATGCCTTTTCTTTCCTTGTGTGCTCTGCACTTCATTATCTTTCATATGTAGAGAACATGTGACTTTGGAAAAACTCTGAACTGTGTTATGTGCTCTTGTATAGGGAGGCACTGCATAGTTCAGCTCAGTAACAGCTCTGAGTGAGTGAACTTGTATCTGCAACAGATCTGAAGGATCTGAAAACTGTTGGTTTAGCATAGTCTAACTGTAGCAGATAGTTGGGTTGTGATGGCATAGTTAATGAGAAAGTATGGGGTTAATACTTCTGTGAGCTGAACTAGGTGATGTTTCTGAGAGATTAGGAGAAGTGGTGATTCCATACTCCTTGGTAGGTGTTCTGCAGTGCACAACTTGAGCAGAGAAGAAAAGCGGCCAAGTGGAATCTATGCTCAAATATAGCCCTAACATAGGAACATAGCTGCTTGGCTGGGTAACAAATTTATCAAGCCCTCAAGGAGAAGGAATGAGTGAGGAACACTAGGAGCAGGTTTTTCAACCAGAACCAGAAGAACAATTCAGCTGAAAGGCCTCAGGGTGTTTTGCTTGTTGCAACAAAGCAGAGAGTAGTGGTTTATCTGGAGTTGATGGAATGTAGTCTCTCCAGCCAGGCTTGCTTTGTGTGTATGAGAGAATACTCACCTTTCAAGAGTTGTTAGTTTATGTATCTCATAACTGACCTGGTCTCTTAAGTCTTCCTGAATGAAAGTGTTCAAAGCCTATCCTTCCATTGAAAGAGGTGTTATTTTTGTCACTTGAAGCTGCAAACAAATCACACTGAATGTATTTGCTTAACTGCAGAACTTGTTGATGTATAACTTGATGTATAAATCTGTGTATATACGTGTATATGTAAAACATGTAATGTCAATTCTCTGTCCTTTGGTGGAAGTTACTTGACATAACTTACCTTGATTACAATTTAAATAGTTTTCCTGGACAGACTTACTTTCTTGATTGTCAGTTTCCACAGATGTGTGTTAGATTTTCTTCTCTAGGTTGCCCACATTCAGTGCTTTGCAGTGATTAAGGCCCCCTCTGTTTCTGAAGTGTCCTGTTATGGGGCAGAACACTCCCATTTTTGGGGGAGGGAGGGACTAGAAAGTAATGTGACATACTTTGCTGGCTGGTAAACATGTATTATGACTTTCAGCTTAGCACAAAAGGAATTAGCTTTTTGTGGGTGTGACTTGGGATGGAGTTTTTTCACTCATCAAAGGAATTCTGGCAATACCTTAACCCTCTTGTTTTCCTACCATGTCTGCGGAGTCTCATCTAGAGGGTTTCTTGTCTCTCTATGGTGAGACCAGACAGGAACTGGGATGCATGACCTTGGCTCAGAGTTTGGATATTCTTTCATGGGCTAATAATGCAAGGGATATGATCATAAATATTTTCCTAACAGAGAGCAGTGACTAGGCCTAATTGTCAGAAGATAAGAATTTATCTCTCCAGAAGTCAGAATTACTAGGACTTTGTCTTCAGACCTTTCCCTTAACCTGATTTGGTTTTTGATAGGATCTTATTAAGTTAAACTATATTGATTTTGGATAAATCACAATAGACATACTCCTGAATTATCTTGTTAAGCTGTATAGGTTAGCAAAACCCAATGTATTTTAACAAGTTGTGACAAGTTATGATGTGTCTCAGTAGAAAAATGCCACTGCTTCAAGCATATTTTTTCTATTAGGATGCCATTTTTTTCAAATTGCAGTTCTCTGAATTTTTAAATCTCTACCATAGGATTGAGTTTAGAAGTGAGAGTACTGCATAACTAGGCTGTACTTGGAGCTGACAAGTCATTAACTTTGACTTGACAGGTTGAAAGAGGAAGCACTGCTCCTTTTTGTTTTGGCTTTTGAAATCATGTTGTTTATATATTAGACACTGCTTGTTTACTCCCCAAAAAAATAGTATCAGTAGCTGTGAAAGTGATGCAAGACTTTTCAAACAGGCTTACAGGCTTCTGAACAAGAGGTGTATTAGCTCATTCTCACAATGGCAGCTACTTGTCCCTATTTGCCAAGCTCTAATTCATGTTGTGGAGCAATCTGATTGTATGAACCAGACTCCTGAATGAAGCTGAACCGGAAGATACAATCTGGTTGCTATTGGACACTGGTAGGAGAAGAGAGCTAATTTGAGGAGAACACCACCAGAAATCTATGTAGTTCAAATGCTGAGTCCTCAGCACCATCTGCTTCATTTGCAGAACTGCTCCAACTGAACCGTATGCCCTGCTAATGCTGGCATAGTCTAAATTGGTCACTGTCTGTGTTGTACAGTTCTGTTTGTAGAAATTGTGTCCACAATTACAGAAATACTCTTTAAAAACTGGAGTGAGGAAAGTGCTTGCGATGTAGTAAGATTTGTATACTAAAGTAATCATTTATTTGTTGAAGTTTCTCCTTGGTTTATTTGTTTAAGTGTTACCAAAGCTTTCTGGCCATTGGGATCACTCCTAAACCTTTGTCATGGGAGAGCAGTAGGCACTGGACATGAAAGGGAGGACCCCCAGGAAGTGGGAATTTCTTCCAATTTCCAAAGCATGGTAGCCTATGTGAAGAAGAGCAAAGCTGAGGGTGTTACTAATCTGAACTGTTAGCAGTAGGTCGGTTAACAGCACATCCTGCTTCTCTGATCTTCTAATCATGGGAGTGGTGGAAATGTGTAATTAAACTCGGCAGCACATGGAGTGCTGGAGCTCGGTTTCAGGACTGAATGCTTTGCATGTGTCCAACTCTTCTTCTATGTTTAAAGCAGGGTGGGGCAGAGGGAACAGGCACCAGCGCTGGGGAAAGGGAAGAAGCACTAAAGTAGAGAAATTTAGTAAGACCAATGGCATCTCTTAGGGAGCTGGAGAAGTTATTGGCTTTGATTAAGTATACAGCCCTCAGGAAGCAAATGAAAACGGAATGCAAACACATAAATTACTAAACAGATCAAGAATTAAAGGGGCAAGATGCTTGATTTTTGTGTTGAAGGTAAGATTCTTTGATTATGTGCCTCTTCTGAAATTGGATATGTGTAGAACTACCCCGATTTTTCTCTTTAACGTGTTTTATCTGAGAGGTGGATCTCTTTTCCTGCAAACACAGCTTTTTGTATGTGTTGAGAGGGATATTGTTGGTTTCATGTAGGTGCAGTCTTACTGTAAAAGCTGTTAATTATCTACAGGAATGTTTAAATTAAACTAAAGCAGACCTGATATAGTACAACTTCAGCTGTTAGGCATTACTGAGGCGTTCTGTGTTTATAAATAGCGCTCCTGAATGGCACATGAATTAGTAAGTAAATTTATTCTGTGGATTTTTCTCACTTCCTAGTTTTTCTCCAGTTATCATCTCACTTAAAAATAAAAATTGTATAAACAGCATAGAATTTTACTGCCCTTCCTTCTAAGATTGTTGTGGTTTATCAAGTGGCTTTTTTTGAACACGTACCAAAAATACTCCACAACCTTTGTGAGAACACTGCTACTGGTAGATTTAAAAATACACTTGAAAGAATGAATTCAAGTATCTGAAAAGAATGAGAAAGCCCTGAGCAGAACTCAAACACGACCTTGCCAGGAGATAAACTCTGCCTTTCTCAGGTGTATTTATTAGTTGACTAAACTTTTTTTACCTTAGACTGAAGACTTTCCAGTTGTTGCAATAGGAGATGAACTGCTTCGAGTTAAATTTCTGCCATTTCTTATGCTGTTTCCCCTTCCCTCTCCCACTCTTGCCAAATGTAGCTAGTGTTTTTACTGTAAACCTGACACTTGAGGTTTTATAAGCCTGGAGAGCTTTCTAGTCAGCCTGGTCTTGTCTCAAAAATCACTTAAAAATTTTGGCTTCTGAACAAGGACTCCTATTCCTCAGCTCACACCCTGTTAAGTTCAATAGGAAAAACACCCTGATTTTCTCATAGTCATCTGTTTGACAGCTGCTCAGTAGCAACTTGTGAATATAAATCTTTTTTTGCTGTGACGGGGGAGTATGCAAATCTTAATTCAGAAAAGAGTTAGCTGCAAGTACACAGGAAAAAGCTTAGTTTGAATCTTGTTGAATCTTGGTGCTCAGTACAATACTAGACTTGTTCGCTCTGACTCCTAAACCCAGAGTTTATTAGGCTCATTGAATCAAAGGAGGTAGTTGAACTTCAGGGATTGGAAGCACATCTTTGATAGCAGGAGCTGTTGAAGATACACTTTCTCAGGAAAATGGGAGAAATGTCTCTAGAGAGGAATTTTTAATAACTATCTGGTTTCATTCTTCTAGTGTTTTTTATTGTATAACATGCTCTTGATGTATTAAGTAAGGCATGTGCCCTAGAGAAGGCTTGAATGGTCAGTATCTTCAACAGTTCTGGAGAGGTTTGCATGTCATGTCCAGCATAATTGTCCCTGAGCACTGTAATGCCTGTATTAGGACAGCTGATGATGTGTAGTGTTTAAAAATCCTTGCCATGTGAGAGAGTGATGAAGGGTTCTGATGTGTCTTTCCACCTCTGGAGTCTTGGCTCTGTTGCAGAAACTCAAATTGATAGAACTGTGTGTCATGTCTCCTGTCTGAAAACAAAATAGCCCCAGATGATGTGGAAAAAGAAGGGAGCCTTACAGGGGTTGAAGGCATAGAATAATAGAGTGGTTTGATTTGGAAGAGACCTTAAAGATTGTCTAGTTCCAACCCCACTGCTTTGGTCAGGGACACCTACCATTAGACTAGATTGCTCAAAGCTCCATCTCTCCTGGCCTTGAACACTTCCATGGATGAGACATCCACAGCTTCTCTGGGCTCCCTATTGCAGTGCTTCTTCACCTTCACAGTAAAGAATCTCTTCCTATCTATCTAAATCTTTCCTCTTTCAGGCATTAACCCTCAGCCTACCACTTCACCTTTTGATAGTCACTCCCCATCTCTCCTGTAGGCACATGAGGGCTCCTGTAAGGTCTCTTGGGAGCCTTGTCCTATTAAGGCTATGAAACTACATCTCTCAGCCTGTCTTCATAGGAGAAGTGCTTCAGCCCTCAGATTATTTCTTTGACCCTCCTTTGGACTTCCCACAATGGATCCATGTCCCTATTATGTTGAGGGCTTCAGTACTCCAGAGGCAGAGTAGAGGTGCAAAAGCACCTCCTTTTGCCTGCTGGCCATGCTACTTTTGTTGCAGCCCAGGATATATGGCTGTCTTTGTGGGCTGCAAGTGCATATTGTGGGATCATACTGAGCTGCTCATCAAGGAACACCCTCAAGTTCTTCTCAGAGCTGCTCTCAGTCTGTTTTCTGCCCAGCTTGTATTTGTACTTGGGATTGTCCAGACGCACATGTAAGATCTCGCTCTTGGCTTGGTTGAACATGAGGTTTACACTGATTCAATTCTCAAGCCTTTCAAGGCCCCCCTGGATGGCATCTCATCCCTCCAGCATGTAGACTGCTTCACACAACTTGATGTCATCAGTGAACTTGCTGAGGGTGCACTCATTCCCACTGTCCATGTCATCAACAAGGATGCTAAATAGCACCGGTCTCAGTGGAACTCCTGAGGGATGTCACTTGTGTTTGCTTTCTGTTACAGGATTTGCTTCATTGTAATTGTTGGCACACTTCAGCTTCTTCAAGAGAGATGTGGAATACTTACCTGGAAGGGATTTACAGTGTGTCATGGTGATCAGAGATGCTGACACCCAAGTTTTATGACACTCATGAAGTGTCTCATCCTCTGGGATGTTTGGATACAATCCAGTGTTTTTCTGACTTTCTCCAAATCTCTGAAGGGAATGATTTTATGTAATCAACTCATCCACAAGTAAAAATACTTCTTATCCTTCTTATATACAGTATCTACCAAACTAATGCTTTGGTATGTTATATCATAATTTGGCTCAGAACTGGGCTGACAAATTTGGGGAAGCTTGTGAGATTTTTTGGAGTGCCAGTCTACTTTTTTAACATACCCTCAGCACCAGCTGGCAGTTCTTTTCATTCCCTAGCAACTGACTTAATTTCAGGACTGTCTTGACAAAGATAGGGATGGATGTTTTTAATGAAAGCAAAGATCTCCTTTATACTTCTGGATCTCACTGTCTAGGGAAGATGGGGACATTGTGGCACAGCTCATGTTTTCATCAGGATTTTGTATTGTTCTTAATCTGGATGTAGTAGTAAGTCTTGCTGCCACTGTCGCCTTCACTAAAGCAACATATAATTGACATGTTCTGGAGAAGCTACTGGAACAATTTTTATAAAGAGAAAACAAGAAAGCACCTGGCAATGTACAGCTGTGTTTGAGATCCTCTTTTGGATGGACTACTATTTCTGTGGGGTTTTGATTACTAGTTTTGAAGTGGAATCAGTGTGGGAGAGAATGACTAATCTTGCAATTATTCCCCTGGGTGTTTGCAGCCAAGAGCAGTAGCAAATGCTGAAAGAAGCACATATCAGAAATGGGTTGTCTCTTTCCAGAAACTTTTAGGCTTGCTTTGAACTGTTTACCATTCAGTCTTGTACCTGCCTTCTGCTAAAGGGTTACCCAAATGGGACATAAATTTGTGCTTCTTTACTTATCTTGGGCTGTTCTCTTGCTTCCTGGAACTTGCAGTTGGATAATCCTTCAATGGTCTTGTCAGGCTTGAAATAAAAACATGCAGCCTCCTGCCAGGAGACTTTTACTTTCTCATTTGGAGCAGGAGAGTCTTTTCTCCAGAGCTGGTCAGAAATTACCTGTCCAAAGCACTGGTTGAAAATAAGGTGGTGTAGTTGATGTTGATTTTAGTCTTAGTTGTGATGTGGATTGTACTATCAACCTACCTTCCAGAGTACAGTATTTATCTTACTGATTGGTGAGCTTATCTTTTAGACTTTGCTGGAACTTTAGTTGGCTAAGGTAATCCACTGCATACGTTACCTCCTTCTGTTCTTTGATACTTGTACAGTAAGTTGGGAAGTGAAGGTTGCTGAACAGGACCGAGTGACTGAGAATTTAGACCAAGCTGAAACCTCACATAGAAGTGAATACTCAGATGTTGAGGTAACTGTTACTTAGGTAAGATACTAGCATCTATGTGGTACTGGTACTTGTCCTGATCAAGTTGTAGTAGCTTCAGTTTAATGAAAATGCCAGATTTTTTTCTCTTTTTTGATAGAGGATCATTAATGTGGTGTGTTCTTGCTTATAGTGCAATCTCTTTATATCTAGGAGAGCTGTGACTGTGTGTGGCAGTACTAGTTACTTACTAAATGGATGCTGTCATCGGGACACAGTAGCCTACTTAGGTTTCAGTTTTGTACAAAGAGGGAGGAACTGGTAGTGACTGAAGTCTAGCACAGGCAGTAGATTCATTAACATGTACCCGTTCTTTTGCAGATTCAGAATCTGAAAAATCATTAAGTGGGTTTGAAACTACAACAGCCTACTCATTAGAGGACAGCATGGATTCAAAAGATACGATAACTTCAACTGTGTCTGAAGAGAAGGTTTGTGGCAGTGGGGAGTCTCTATCTAACGGAATCAAAAAACACAGGTAGGATGTTGCCTGTTAAGATATTTTAGCATGCATTAATGGTGAGTAAATGATCACAGAAATCTCTGAAGAGCTAACAGAAAACTTCTGAAAACTTTGTTATGGATGATTGATAAGTTGTTGATTGGGCTATGATTTTATAAAGAACATTTTTCCAAGGCTAGTGTGTTCCCTTTGTATCATGCTTTGATCTAATCTAAATAAGTAAAAGAAAAAAAGATGATATATGCTATGCAAAAATGGGCATGCTGATTTTTTTAATAGATCTTATTGAAATCTATGTGGATTTTAATTCCTTCATCTATATTTAATGACCTGTACCTCCTCTTGCCTCTTTAATTTCCAGCCATTCGATCCTTCTATTGGTATCAAGAATGACTGAAAAATATTGCTAGCCTAGCATCAGAAACTGAAATGTGAACAAAGGGAGTCTTATTCTACAAGTCTCATCCATGTTTTATGTGCTTATTTTGTGCTGTCAAATGATCCATTTTTGTTTGTTTCCTTGCTGATAAAGGAGGACAATAGGTCTGGAGTTAATGAGATGTAATAGACACCGCTATTATCGAGTTTCACTCAAGGGCCAATATAATGGTTGTGCTACATATCAAGCCAGACTTCAGTATGTTTCAAAAAGAGGATACTGGAGATGTTTTGGATCTGTGGGCTAATGGAGTGGGACACCAGATTTCTGGAAAAACATCAAATTAATATTTAGTCCTACAGAAACAAGTAGTGCTTTAATTGTTTGGTGCCTTAAATAGTTAAATAGTTCAACCTCTGCATGTATATCCCTCCCATACTAGGCAAAGATGAAGGCAAATGAGGGTGTGGGTGGAGTAACGGGGTGGTTTAGGAAGGTACCATAAAGTAGCTGACTAAGCATGATGCTCTACACTCATGTGTTGTTAGCAGGGTTAGCAAGGATGGTATTTATGGCCTTGGCTAATTACCTTTCCTAATTAGAGCAGGAAGTTCAAGGGTGGGGGGAAGCACTAGGTGAAGGTGGACATTTGAATTACATTCATTGCCTTGGAAACAATGAGGGGAAAGGAGACACTTCAAGATCAACACAAAAATTGTGCTGCATTCTGACATGTATTGTAGTAAAGAGTTTAACAGGAATGGATCTTCTGTTTGCTATTAAAAAAAATTACTTGGCAAGTTTATATGATGCTGCACAGTGTTTTCAGAACTGTGGGGAACAAATGACTGGAGAAGCATTTAAGATGTGGTTTTATAACAAACTAGTGCCTCTGAGCAAGTTGTTTGAGTTACATGGCTTTTAGTAGTAGAGATTATAGGATGTTGGAGTAAAACAAGTGCAGTATGTTGACTGGCTATTAACTTGCTGCTAAAGAGAAGACCATCTGGTTTGCATACAGATGAAAACATAACGCTCATGTTTTACGTGATTAAATGGCTATGGAACAAATTCTTGGTTGAGCTATATCATCAAGGTTTTTTTTATACCTAGCACCTTGGTGATACATTGGGATTTGTCTGCAAATATATTGATGGAAGCTTTGTCTCCCCAGAACTCAGCCAATTTAAATCTTACAGGAGAACCTTCTGAGGTGACAGAAGTTGCTTGGTGTTTCTAGGCTCTTGGTAGCAATGATGTTTGGCCTGGTATGAGATGTGTTTATTGTGATTTCAGAACTGTATCACCTACATGAAGCTGCTGTCTACTGTTTATGCCTCTTCTAGTTTTAGGGCTATTTAGAGGATGCCTGGTTAAATGTGTTATCTGTGGTGCCACCTGTGTCCGTTTTGGAGGAGAAAATGGTAACTTCTGCATTCTGTGCAAAGTGAGCAGAATATTCTGACAGCCATTGAATTCCAGCCTTTTGTGCCTTTTAGGTTGCTGTAAATTTTTTGTTGAACTTTCGTTTGTGTTAGTCACATGGGAAGAAGTCACTTGGAGAACAGACCAGATGATTTTGCATAAAATCTTGATATACATTCCTGTGGTTCCTCAGATGAGTAGAAAATCTGCAGCTTTATTTAGGTTGTGTGTGAGAGTACCTAACAGTCATTATGAAAAAAAAACCTATTTCCTGCCCTCATGTAGAGAACCTGAGTTCTGTTCTCCTCTCATATTTGAATTGTGAGGTTTTTGCTCAGGAAAGTGGAGTTCTTGAGTTCTTGTTAGGCAAGGTGATGGAGTATTTTGATTTTGGAGATGTAGGAATAAATCTGTTCGTTCTAAGGAGTTAACAGTGAAGTGACGTACATATAGAAGCCACTACTGCTTATGATGCTGTCCTATTTTTGAGTGTTTTAATGTACTTTGCATCCTCCTGATTGTTCATAAGTGTTCAAAAGAATGTGGGTGATTACTTCTCGTAGTTTAGAGTGGATTTCATTTTTTGAAGCTTTTTGGTCAGAAAATGTAAAAGAGAAGAGAATAGTACATTGAGTGATCTGGAAGTATTCAAATCACTTTCTTCTTTTCAAGAGGGGAATTTTTAATCTCAGCCAAAAAAAACCCGAACAAACACAACCAAACCCCACAACAGTCATCATACTCCTCCCCCCACCAAAATTTTTAAAGTCCAAACAAAACAAACCAACACCCAAAAACCTCTTGCACAAAAATGTTCTGTAATGCCCATCAACATTTAACATCCATTAGTCACTACTGTTTTCTTGTAATTGCTGAGATTTTGTAAGTCAGTTTTCCCTTTGCCTCCATCCTTGTGGGCCTTTCAGAATGCAGATATGTTTGTGTTTAGCATTTTTGGAGCCAGGGAGGTTGGTTGTATAAGTTTACATGAAGACCAAGCTAAACATGCCCCCCTAGATTCCTTCCCAAGAAGATTCCTGCAGTAACTGATCTACTCTCCTTGCTTTGGACAAGTGTTTTTGTTGAAGTGAATGATCTTAAGTTCACCCTATCTCTTCCACTGCACAGAAGTTCCTGCAGATGTTTTTGTCACTTAAAGCTAAATTTAACTTCCTGAGCTGTTTCCAAAACTGACATCTGAAAGGAAATTTTTGCATTCACAGACATTTCCCTTAATCACAGTGAGTGTGTCAAGGTTAGTAGGGCTCAAGTCTGTCTCTGCCTGTCATTTTTCCATATGTCCTTACTTATCCCTAAGATCTTCCTTGGTAGCTTAAAACTGCTTTGTTTCTTCAGTACATGGAGAAAAGAACTGACTTCTATATTAAATTTGGCTGATACATATATAAGAAATGGGGATGAATGGCTGAAACTGTGTTCCAGCTTTCAAGTAAGTAAATTGATTGGAGGGAGAGGTTAACTTTTATGAAAATGTAAGTTTTTAGATGTAAGGAATACCATCCCACCATTAACTTAAGTCAGTGACGTGTGTTTTACATGCAGAAGGGCTTATGTAAACACAAATACAAGTTCTGCTAACTACCTTCATTAACAAATATGCAGGAAAAATTCTAAATTAATCCTACAAATGAAGATGGAATACTTGGTGGACACTGTCTTCTCCTGGGCATTTGTATCAAAACATTTACACAATTAATTTATACTTAATATTTTTCAAGATTATTTTGTTTCATGAAATACTTTTGGATCAGTGGAAAATCAGGATAGGGAGTGAGGGATTTCATATTGATCAAATAAAATAAATCATCCCACTCATTCATCCCATTCATGGGATGGGGTGGTGAGTAAACAGGTCAGTGTCAGGCTGTTAGCTACTTGCTAATGAAACATAGTTTGGTACTACGAGAAGCTCAGGCATGTGACAAGATTTTTGATTGAATGAGACTGCTTGTATTTGAAGAAGCATTTTTTTGATCGTGTTCTTTATGAAAACTGAAGTATCAGCCCAGATTAAGGTATTCCAGTAGCAGGTATTTGTGGTAACACAGAGAGTAGAGCTATCAAAATTAGCAACTTTAGGCTGAATAGATAATTTACTTTTTTCTTGACAATGTTTCTATTTATCGCAAAAACAAAGTGAAGAAAGCAGCTATATCCTGTTCATGTTCTCCTAAGAAAAAAGATGGTTTGGCAACTTTGAGGAGACAAGACCTTCTTGATTAGCAAGGCAACAAAATTATATTGATGGAGTTAAGTAAGCTTTGAAGCCCAAATAGTTCATGAAGTTGAAGTGAGCTGCAGGTAGTTTTTATCTATTGAGAATTATTCTTGTTGGTAATAGCATCATGATGCAAACGTGAATTTTAACGTTGTAGAAAAAGGGATCTTTATTTAAGCTTTTCTGTAGATAAACTGGATTAATAGTTGAACTGGGCAGTAGTAGTAAGAAAGCTGAATAAATCTTGTGCCTGATTTCCTGTATGGCTGAGAAGTAAAAATTGTATTACAGAGCCTAAATGTTGGTTTTGAAAGTATATTTTGCTTCAGGGTACGTCTGCCCCCTGTAGCAGAGACTGCTGTGTTTTCTGTTCTTTAACAATGCTGTTTCCTCTGCTGTTCCTAGGGCTTGGCTTTAATATAGACAACAAATGTCATGGCCCTTTGTTGTCAGTATACACGTGACAGCAAAAAAACCCAAACCCACTGTTTAACACTTAGGTCTGTAAATGTACCTATGTAACAACTCAGAAAGAGCTTTACTTTCTATCACACATATAGAACAGAATATCTTAATGGTGCCATTGTGGAAACACTATCCCAAGAGTTGATGTAGGAATTCTCTCATATTAATCTTATGCAAAGTCTGGTTTTGGAGAATTTCAGGTAAAACAGTTTAAATGCTTCCAAATAGTATTGTTATTCTACCATGGTTTTAAGATGAAAAAGTTAAAAAACTTTTAAATACTTTCAAAAAAGAACACTTGGGTTTATTAGTCATGGTTAGTAATGGAAAACTTTCCTTACTTCTGCTTTCCTTCCTGTTCCTTTCCACAGAACAAGCTTGCCATCTCCAATGTTTTCCAGAAATGACTTCAGTATTTGGAGTATCTTAAGAAAATGCATTGGAATGGTAGGTAATCAGAAAGTTGTGAAGTGATTCTTTCATTTGAGACCCAAATGAAACTTGCTGGAGAGAGGATTTTTTAATTTCTTTTTTTATTATTCTTATTTGCTGATAATGCTTTATATGCTTTCATAATTAGAGAAAGTAAGACTTGGTCAGAGCAATATTCCTTCAGTAAAAGCGTTTTCTCTTGATTGTAACCCTTAAAGTAGTTTTAGGTAGAAAAAAAATTTTATTTTGGGGGGGGGGGAAGAAAACACAAACCCCACCATCACCCAGAAAAGAACTATAATTTTGCTGTTCTAATTTCGCTTTAGTATCTCCATCTGTCCTTCCCTCCCCTACCCCCCCCTTGGTCTTACTATCCACACGGCAGCCAGAGCAGAAATTAGATGGTTAGCACATAATCTGCTTCCAGCTAAGGGTGAATTGAGAGGAGTTCTCTCTGTTAGATCCTGCAATAGGCTGAAAGTACTTAGCGCTCATAAACCTCTGTCAACCTGTCACAATAGCCTCCAAAAGGAAATGTGTGTGGTTTAGTTGCTGATGGTTCCTCCTCCCCTTCTTCCTCTTGCTGTAGCTGGAAACAGAGAAGCTGTTTGTGCCAGATACTACTATTATGGTTAAGAACAGTACTGTTTACTGCACATGTTCCCAGCAGTCAGACTGTATACTTTTAACTGGCTACTGCAGACTATGTTAATGCATTCTTTTTTAAAATCATAAAGGGAAGAAACTGTGTCAAAACTAAAGGACTTCTCATTCAATTTGTTTCTGTTACAGAAGTTCCTTTTTCCTTCAGAGTACAGAATGCCTGGTTTTACTCCTATATTGCTGTCTCTTTGTCCCTTCTCCTCCCCCTGCCTGCCCACCTGCTTCCCAAAAAGATAATATGTTTAAGTAATTAGGTGACCTGTATCTATTTTAAGAGCAATAAATAACTTAGTCTTTAAAAGGGTACTTCATTCTCTTGTTTCATCTCAACTCCTTAAAGCATTTGTTGGTAGGAAATTTTGTTTGATGCTTGGTTTTCTTTTTATTTTAAAAGTAGCCCTCACATCAACACATGGAAGCTTATCAAGCTCATGAGGGATATACAGAGTTGTTTTATTTTTTCTTGCAGCATTAGCAGAGCTAGGTCAAGCACATTGCATTAGTGCTAAGAGCATGGTTTATTTTTGTAATAAGCCAATTACACTTGGGTCACTGTGGGTCGCTGCATCTAGTCACTTGGTCTTTAACACAAATTTCATTTGCATGTCAGGAGCTGTCGAAGATCACAATGCCAGTTATATTCAATGAGCCTCTCAGCTTCCTACAGCGACTTACAGAGTACATGGAACATACATACCTCATCCACAAAGCCAGCTCACTTTCCAGCACAACTGAGCGAATGCAGGTACTTTGGCATGATAATTAGTGATAGGTCTTGATAAATGCATTGGGCTTTCTTTCTTTGTAGTTTAGGAAAGTGTATCTAGGAAAGTGCTTGGCTTTTCTTAGGGCTTGCTTTTTTCTTTATTCCTCTGTCTTGCAAACAGAACCTTGCTAAACTATTTCAGAAGAATCGTTGTGCAATACTTTGCTGTTGGTGCTTGATAAAGACTAAAATTAGGGAGATTAACTCTGTGTTCATACTCATTTGAACAGTGCGTTGCTGCATTTGCTGTGTCTGCTGTAGCCTCGCAGTGGGAACGTACAGGGAAGCCGTTCAATCCTTTGCTGGGAGAAACATATGAATTGATCAGGTAATGAGCTGAAGATGCACTAGGAGCAATATTACGTGTGATTCGTTTTTCATTGGACTTGTGTGGAGTGGCTTGCAGACTGCTCTTTGGTTTCTGAGATCCACGCTTTCCCCTGGCTGCCACTGGAGGTGCTTGCAATGTGTGTTGGTGTTCAGCAGTGCACCTTTAAGTGGAGGGAAATCACTAAACTTTACAACTCAGAGTAGGCAAATTAAATTTACCTGTTTTAAGGGTGAGTTTTCTTTACAAAAATGGCTTCCTTTTTTTCTTCTGAAGCCTCTTGGTTTGTAAGGGAGGTGTCCAGATTACAAATTGGCAGTGTTAGTCCAGGGGTGTGCAGCTACATTTGAGGCAGATTCTTCTTTCAGATGCAGTTTTGGCCTATATTTATATGGAAGTTGAAGAAAGAGGTCGATGTCAATGGTAATTATATTGGTTGCTTAGATTTGGTAGTTCTTACCTTTTTACATTATCTCCTCAGTTCTTTAGAGTGAGGATGTTCTATGACCTGTCTTTTTTTGTCATCATAGGGTTTTTACTAACTCTTAAACTGGACCCACTGTCTGTTTCACCCTGGGGAAAAGAACTTTACGTTCACTACATGTGATATACTAAGTATATACTTTTGATTATCTTTTATTTGCAGAGACGACCTCGGATTTAGACTTCTCTCAGAGCAAGTTAGCCATCATCCACCCATCAGTGCTTTCTATGCTGAAGGTTTAAATAATGATTTTGTGTTTCATGGATCGATTTATCCTAAACTCAAATTCTGGGGCAAGAGCGTGGAAGCAGAACCAAAAGGCACAATGACTTTGGAGCTTCTCGAGTAAGTTCATAAGTAACAATTGCATAGGTGCAGTGGGCACATTTGTGGTGATTATTGTGCAAAAACATAGAATCATGGAATAGTTTGGGTTGGAAGGGACCTCAAAAATCGTCTAGCTCTAACCTCCTGCCATAGAATTGTAGAATAGTTTGGGGTGGAAGGGACCTTAAAGATCATCGAGTTCCAACCCCCCTGCCATAGGCAGGGACACCTCCCACT